>CM053792.1:318527103-318647103 GCA_028749045.1 Cupressus sempervirens
CAAACTTAGTAAAATTTTAGGTTAATTATTTTGGATCCTTTGGTTGGGCATTACATGGAAGATGCTAGTTTTCCATGCTTGCAACCAGTTTGCATTGGTAATCCTTCTTTTACTTTTGATAATGAGGGTAGTATTCAACTAGTTGTAACACATCTTCTACATACTTCTTCTTTGTAGTCATTATGTTGAGATGTGTAGTGACATCATTTATGATGTCCTACTTGAAATCTAACAATAGGTTAGATATCTCAAGCTTTGAAATACCTTGGATAATTCCTTTAGTGACTGTGGAATCAAGTCTTTGAGCTTTCTTCATAGTTGACCTTGAATAGTTTTAACAGATCTTCTTAAGGTCATCCCAAGAAGCTTGATACACATCACCACTAGCAATTAGGTCTAGTGCTTCTAGAAAATTAGCATTCACACCTCTTAGAAAGACTATCTTCTGTGAATCCTCAAACAACACATGCTAAGGGTTATTTAGCAGTGTATACAAGAAATGTGAAACATAGTATTCTAATGTTTCTTCCTCCTTCTATGATATCCTGAAGACATCATCTCCTCTTGAACTAGATGCTTTGCAATACTCTTTATATTTATCTAGAAATAGAGTTTTCATTTCATCCCGCATTCCTATTTCATTGGTTGTTAAGCCCATAAACCATCATAGAGCTAACTCTTTTAATGTTTCTAGAAATAATTTGAGCTTATGGGCATCAGTGTTGTAGTTGAAACTACAATAGAGTATGTTAAATTCAAACAAGAAAGTATCAAGGTCTTTAGTTGCAAGGCCATAGAACTTTTGAAGAGTAGATGTAGGTATATTCTTGAGATTATTAGTATTTATGAGGCTTGGGAGAGGAAATGGAAAAGTAGGTTGTGCAATTACTAGAGGTATTAGATTATGAAGTTGCTACTAAAAAGAAACATAGAGTACTAGATTATTAACAATTGGTGGATTTAAAGTATTATTATGAAGAAAACTTTCCGAAATTTCAGCAAAAGGTTGAAGACCACTTGTATCTACAGGTTATGCTCTTGAGGATGATTCTGTAGGAAAAATAGGGCTTGCATCTTTAAAAGGCAACTCAAATTATTCTTCTTCAATTTCTTCATTCAAATTAACTGACTCTTGTGGAAGAAATCTACCATAGTCATCTCATTGTCTTCCTCTTCGATGCATGCAATTGAATTCTTCACACTAGTGAAGAAAGCTTTAAAACTAGAAATTTCTAAGAACTTTATCTAAGAACTATGACTCAAGAATTCTCCTAGCTTGACACCATCCCTAGCAATGGTGCCAAAAATGGTCTGTCTCACAATACGTGTATAATAATCATGCTCAAGGCCATGCTTAGGAATAGTGTATTCAATATAAGGATTATTTTTCCCACTATGAGGTGCATTTAATCTTGTCAAACTAGGGACATATACTTGAAATGATTGGCACAGTATGTGCACTAGGTCTCTTAATGAGTCATTATGCTTATGTTATAGGAAAGTAAAATGCAAGGAAAAGAATTTACACTATTGCTACAAGAAACTAACATGCTTAACTCTTTATTGAAACAAATATTGGAAATACAATGAAATGCTAACATATATTCCAACTAAGTTCATCTACTATAATTATTCTCATAGATGCTATAGGAACATTCACAAAGTATGATGCTACAGGAAGGAACTGACAACTTCTACTTGCAATACTAGAAATGCTCGAGAATAAATCTATACTACTCTAATCTAATCCACCTCCCAAGTGGGCCCCCTTGGTTGGCTTCTGCTAATCTACTAACACATGATATAAGCCAAAATCTATTTCATTACATTTCAAAAATTCATTACATGGGAACAATACATAGAAGTATAAAAACAACTCATTGCAAAATTTAACAATTTTTTTTTATAAGCTTTCTTCTTCTTCTAACCCCTAACACAATTGGTCTAATCCCTATATATAGAAGATCAATGCTTATTCTGAAATAGAAGAGCAAACAAACTAACTATAAATCCACATGCAAAAAAGAAGGAAAGATAACAACTCAAGGTAGGAAGAAAAGATTACGGCTCAAGGCAGGAATAATAAAGTCTAAACAACCACTTGACATATTAATAAATGTAGATAATGTAGTAAGTCTTCATAGCTCCTGCATGCTCGCAGCCATGTCCTTTGGTACTGTTATGATTTTTCTCCACCACGGCTAAACCTCAATGTCCTTTTCTCCTTGAATTCTATTGGTTGTCTTCAACATTCATCTTTAAATTCTTTGAATTATCTTTAGCTTCATTGCTAACAAGTTAGTTATAATGCAAAGATGTTTGCAAATAAGCATTATCAGATTAAATTCAAATATAAGAACACACATTCTAATGATTATATGAAATATTTCATCATATATATAATATTGGAAAAATATTGCATACTATCTACCCATAGGTTAATCATTGGTTTAGGTAAACATAAGTTCACAAATGTCCTAATGAAAATAAAATAGAGTGTTCAACAAAGTTTTTAAAACTATCATAAAATAGAGGCAATAATTAACCTCATCACATGCATCCTTATGCCTAGGTTGCTTTTGATTCTTCTTTTTAGGACATAGAGTTTCCTTAAAGTTTAATCCCCCAATGGATGGACTATCATTCCTTACACACTTGCTAGACCATTTGGGTCATCTTTGATGTGTTTACTAGCATGCTACACTTTCTATATTGTTCAATGCCATCTCCTTTTGTAGAGACCTTTCTCCATCTTCCTTTTTCTTGTGTGGTTCATAATAAGGAAGAAAAATCTTATTAGGAAATCAACTATACCCCCTTTCTAGTGGTTATCTCTCTTATTATGATTCTAGATGTGATAAAGAGCCAAAGCTCTTAGGGGCTTGATGATTTGTTTGTCTCCTAGATCATGATAAGATTAACTATTTTTATCTTGATCTCCTTTGCTATGAATTTGAGGAAACTCATATGCCCACTAAATTTTGGGATAAATGTATCATCTTAAAATGGATTCACTTTTTTTAAAGATCTTTTAGAACCCTTTCCATAATGTCCTTTTCAGACATTGGATGTGCTTATGCTTGATCTTCTTTTTCTCTCATTTTCTTTGTCTTTCCACATTAATTCTCCTAGAATATTCTTTTTTTTTTGTGCAACACTAGACTTGATCCTTAGGACTACCTTTACCCAGGTTGACCTTCTTTCAGCTAGATCAACCTAGATCAGCCCATCCCTAGTGGTTCTAGGGATCAAGGCCTAAAAGGCTTCAGTGTTTAATTGATTTTATTTACCTCTCACATTGGCATATACTATTTTGTTGTCCAAAAATTCACAAATAAGGAGACCTCGAGGCTTCATTTTGATATTTTATTTACTCACACACTCAAATAATCCAATCTCTTACTTTTAAGTGAAGATTTATGACTTTTTCATTCATGGAGTTCAAGTATGAAACATTTTCAAGTATTTTAGAAATGATATTTCTATCTATCATTGAAGAATCCTGTCTAAGCATTTCCTGTTCAAGATCTAGTTTATTGTTTTCCATTAAGAGAGGAGACCTACATTGAAACATTTATCATATTTTTTTATGCACATTTATATTCATGACATGATCATGGTATTATGGTAGATCTCTTGTGAAGTGTGGAGATACATGACATTCCTAGTTCACAATCTACAAGACATTTACATTTAAAATTGTTATTAACAATGGTTTCAAGCAAGGTTAATCATATCATTTATCTTGTCTTTTAGTCATTTTCATTTACATTTCTTAATTATAGTTAATTACTTAACCTAGGGCTTGACCAAGGAAAGCCCTCATCAAATTCCAACTATAAAACCCTTTTTGTATGTCTTTATATGTAGACGATCAATCATAGTCTACAAATATGGAACCTACTTTTTGGGATCTTTCTATAAAAGTTGGTTACAAAATGGTAGACTATGTTTGTTGAAAACAAATTGATACAAGTATGAGAAATATCTTTTAGTTATTTTTTTGTTACTAATGTCAAACTTGCTACTTTCTGGTGAGGCAATTGCTTATATGAAATAAGTACCATCATTTGTTTGATTGATGAAGAGGATTTCATCAAATGAGGTAATAATAGCACCTCAAGGAAAGGTTGAGTTATGATACGAAAAAGAGTACAAGGATCAGTTAAGACAATGATATTATTATGTATTGGTAATCTACTTAAGGTTGCAAAGGTTGGTTAAATTGAGTAAGTTTAGAAGAACATGTTAACTAAAGTTTCTCTACCAAGATTGACCAAGTGGATAGTAGGTGCACAGAAAAGGTAGTGCAAGCTGAGGAGAAAATTAGTTGGAGCCAAGAAAAGTCAATTTTAGTGTAAACCGAGTAAATTTTAGTTGATGTTGAGCAGTAGAAAACCTTAGTTTGTGCCAAGTCTTTTGTTAGTGGATGTTTAGTAATGTATTATGTATTAAAATTAGAAGCTAGTTAATGCTGAGTGTCCTCAAATTATAAGAAAGATCAATAATTCAATGAATCTAAGCCAAAAAGTTTGATTTTATGGATTGTGTGAACCATGTGGAAGATAAGATTGATGAGCTAGTGTACAAAATTCAAGATAAACGATTTTAAGATAAATTTAAAGAGGATTGAATGAGAAGTTTCTATAAGGGAATAAAATGAAATGAGGGGTAAATCATTGAATCCTATCTAATCTAACCTAACCCTAAAATGGATGATGGAGAATGAATGGAGAAAGATCTTGATTTTCTATTTATAGAGATGGTTGGTTAGAAGGTGTGAGAACCTAAGGAAGACAAGGAGTCTAGGGCATTTTCTTCATTCAGTGACTAAAGAGAAGAGACCACATTCGTAAACAAAGAAAGAAGGCTTAAGGGTATGGATGGTTGAAGGGTGAGCAAGCTATTAGAGTTGAAGAGTGTGAAAGACAAGCAGAATGGAAGACTAAAATAGAGATTTGAGATCTAAAAATGAAGTTGTAAGTTGTTATTAGATCAATCCTTACTATTACTATCTAATCATTGTATTAGTCTAGGGTAAATCCTTTGGTTTAATGTTGAGCTAATAGTCATTTGTAAATCCTTGAACTGGGTGAAATTCCAAGTGAATGATCTAAAGTCCTCTAACAAGGTTCACTCCTAACAACGTGATTAAAATCCCTTAACTAGGTCACATTTAAAAATATGTATTGTAACCTTTAATAGGGCTGACCTTTTATAGGGTATTACTTTAGAAGAGTGAGAATGAGTAGCATGTTACTGATTAAATAATCTAATGGATGCATGAATGATGAAATTTTTTTTATAGATATGAGTTCACTAAGCTATGAAAAGTTTTATTTCTACATTTAGACCTTGGATAACTAATTCACACTCTCTCAGTTATTATAAATAATTCAAAAAGTTCATATTAGAGGCATCTACTTAAGAGGACTAGTTTGAAGGTACTAGAAACACAATGATCAAGATGTCAAAAAGAGAGGAACCCAAACTTGATAGAGATAACTTTCATACATAGAAAAGTTTGATTAAGCTACACATAGGAGGTCTTGGAGATCATGTAGAATCTACCATTGTTTTTGAGCATATTGATCCTTCTCAAGCCCTAATTGTCGAAGATCTGAAAAAGAAGAAAGAACACAACCAAGCAATGTTTTAGATTGCCTCTTCCCTAAGTTGTGTTGAGTTTGATTATATCAAGGGTTTTCGTAGTGTAAAGAAAATGTGGGATGCTCTAGACACTATCTATGGAGGTGACAAGAATGTTCTACGAGCGAACAATGAAAGAATTAGAGGTAAGTTTGATGAAATGAGAATGCCAGAAAGTGATAATGTCACTCAATATTGTTCTAGGATAAAAGATTTTGTTAATGAAATAAGAGGAGCAACTGGTAAAATAGATGATGATATTGTACTAAGCAAAATTTTAAGAATACTATTGCCCTTATATGCTATTAGAGTTTCTACAATATAAGAATTAAGATGTATACCATGGAATGATCTAACTATTGAAGGTTTGGTAGGTAGGCTCACTACTTTTGAGCTATCTAGTTTTGATAAATACAAACCTAAAAAATATTAAATCTTCTTTCAAAGCTAAGTTTTTGTTGAAGGAACCCAATGAGAAGAATAAGAAAAAGTTAAAATATGTGTCCAATGATAGTGATACAGATGAGGAATATTTAGATAAACTTGAAACACTACTCATAAGGATATTTCATAGAGGTAAAGGAAAGTTTAAAGGTAAGTTACCTATCATGTGTCTCAATCATAATGAGGTTGGTCATATTGCTGCTAGATGTCCAGATAAGAAAAATTATAGAAGTGGTGACAAGTAGAAAAGTAGAAATGATGAAGACAATACAGAATAGAAAGAAAAAGGCAAGAAGTCTTGCTATATTATTGAAGAGGAAAAAAAAGATGGATCTAAAGATCATGATGATGAAGTGGTGTATGTTGCAACAAAGGATGAACTGTCATGCCCAAACTATGAGGGCAAAAACACACAAAGATTTTATTTATTTATTTAGAATGATTAATAATTAAGCATGCTCTAAGTTTGAAATGATTGAGATAGAAGTTTTAGTACAAGTTCTTTACATTACATCCTAAGATTTTAAACATGAGGATGATAACATCGTTAAAATTTTGAAACTTTCGTTATCAGATTAATATCGATAAAATTATGATATTACATTAACTTATAATGATATGCAATAAAAATTACTTAAATAACAATGTACATGAATTCGGATTTAAAATTACTTGCAATATCAAATCAATCAAACCTACATTAAAACTTATTTAAATAGCCAATTAATCAATAAATTTAATTTACTTAATGGTAAAATAAAACAATTAGATTACATTTAAATTAAAACTAACTAAATTAGTATAAACAACTAAATTAATTAAAACTATACTATCTAATTCAAAATTCAATTAAATTCATGACCAACTAACCCTTAATAACAAAACTACTATCAAAGCTTAATACCAAAAATAAATGTAATAAAATTACTATAACTAATATACTAAATTAAATTAGATTACATTTTAACTTACTAATAAACTTAACACTACTCATATTAAAAAAACTAAATATCTAATTCAAATCTAAATTTAATATTAAACTAATTTTAAAAAAAAACTCACTAAAAATTGAAATTACTAACCAAACTTAATTTTAAAAATAAACAAAATTTAATACCCTATCCAAACACCTAAACCCTACTCTATTCCCAACTCCCATTGGTCACATCAGTCTCCCCTTTCCCCAAACCTCTACGCAAACCAAGCGCTGCATATGTACAATGCTCTGCCCATGGATGGGGTCAAGCGCAGGGCTAGGGCCTTAACACATGCGCAAGCCCACACAAAAAGGTGGCGCCCAAACCGGTTGGTGAGAAGAATATAAACAAAGCTTTTAACACAATTTTTCTTAAACTTTACCAAGGCCTGCAAATTTTGAGATGTGATAGGGTGACATCATCACTATGATGATAGTTGACATTTTTAAAACAAAGAAAATCTTTTATAAAGCAAACCCAAACTGGCGCCCAAGGAAGGTGGTCACACATTAAAGACAATAAAGTTTTATAGGTGATAATATAGATATTAACTTTTTCTCTTTTTTTTTTTTAAATATATAAATTATATATATATATATATATATATATATATATATATATATATATATATATATATATATATATATATATATATTCAATTTTATGCACCAAGGAGATTAACATAATATTTCTTTTATTTCTTTATTCTCTTAGGAAGGAATCTATTCAAGAATATGCTCTGTGGTCTTGGAAGGAATGAAATTTTCTCCTCATGTATTTTCTAGAGAGTTTTTACTCCTGGGAGTGCATATTTTTTTTTGAAGCAAAATTTTAACAAGGCATGGTCATGTTATTCTATGCATTTCATTTATGTTAATTAGGATTTAATCAAATCTATTATTAACATTTTTCCTTTATACAAGCATGCCAATGCAAGGGAGTACATTAGGTATAGTCTCTCGGTCTCTTATTTAAACATGTATGTTTTATATTAATTCTTCAAGGACATGGTATGAGTTCTAAATTCTTATTATTATTATTATTATTTTTTATTTCAAGAATACAACCTCTCAGTCCAAATTATGATACTATACACATAATTAAAAAGGTGGTGGATTATTCTAATTCAAATTTGATTATAACCACCATGAAATTTATCAAGAAATGAAATATCTTTGATTTCATAATATAGGGTTTGCTCTTGATTTGATCTCATCATAATACTTACACATCATATTTGAAACTCACTATATCAATTCAACTATTCATTATCATTATTAAAACTTGAACATTCATAATTCAAGACATTATCTACCAACAATTTTCTCACAAACATAAGCCAAATTTTTAAATTCACAAGGAAACATTGCAAGGATAATTTCATAAATCTTTTTTTTTTTCCTATTATGCATCCTAGTTCAAGGCTCCATCAGGAAAGAACTAGTAAGAAAACCCAGTGTCGTTGCCATTTACAATAAGGTTTAAAATACAATTTACAATAGGATCTCAATCCCAAATTTCAACAATTAAATCAAATTTTTCCTCATGATCAAAATAAAGGAATTTGTAATGTTTTCTGAATCTCTTTTCAAGAACCATGGAGGAAACCAATAACTGATTGGGTGACAACCAAGCAGAACCAAAAGAAAATCAAACATGCATAATCATATATGGTTTACACAATAGGATTCACAATGAATCAAGACTAGGGAAAGGTGGATTCTTCCAACAAGAGAAGTCAAGTACAACACCAATTTAGATGCCCAATTGGGGCTAATAACCAAGAACTTCTATTCTTCCATTTAAACATGCCATACTCATACTAGGTTTGTGCTGACAGGTAGGGGCCCATAGCACCCTACCCTTTATCTCTTTTCTCATCCTGAGAAGAGACTCTACACTGGTTGGAGTCCAACTAAATAGACCTTTCCCAAAATTGGTCACTTCTGCCCTCTCCAAGGGTGAGTAATACCAAAACACCCATGCAAGGAAAACTCAAAATTTCAAACATAAACAAGAAAGGAAAAACAACCAAAATAACATGGTTATCAAATCTTCCCAACATACCCACATCCATACAAACAGTGAAACAACAACAAGGTAACATGAACATGAAACCAAACATAAAAACTAAATAGGGGAGATGAGAATTTCCTACCTTCACAAAGAGGTAATGGCAATGAACAAGTTTGAGTAGAGTATCCCTTTCCTTCCTTCAACCTTCAAGCATTCCTCTCTAAATGTAGAGATTGGGTAACAACCAACTAGTCTAAGGAAGGCCTCTAAATAAACCTCCAACTCAACCACCCAAAAGGAGCAATAACTATCTCCACCTACTAACAAATCTAGAAACTCCTAACTCAACCTACACCATGGTTAAACCCTAAGTGGAGATGAGGTGAGGTAACTTAAGATAACCATGGTCAATTTTCGTACAAAGGCAAAATGGGACTTTTTGAGTGACCTCAAAAGTCAAGAAAAGGGGCTTAGGGGTTGGGAAAGACCCCTAACCCATACCAATACCCTTTGGTTAGAATAATAACATGTTTAAAAGCCTTAGGAAGGAGGTTAGAGTCAAATAAAATTTAGGAATAAAATAGATCCATCTAACTACTCTAACTTGCAAATTAAGTACTAATTTGGATTAGGGATGACTAACCCTAATTAAGAACCTAATAGAAAACTAACACTAACTTAAATCAACTTGGTCCAAAGGTTAAAAAATCAACCCTAAATAGCACACTGAAGCACATAATTATTTTATGAGTGTCAAGCGACACTGAAAGAACATAATTACGAACATAAACATTCACTGAACAAAGAAGATACATACATATATCTCACAATACAATACGTGAACTACGAACAACAAAGTTTCCAAAATTAACACATAGAGATCAGTTCTGTTCCTCCATAGGGTTTCTCGGCTAAATATCTGCACACTCATTGCACACATCAGTAGTCCTATAAAATCACATGTACATAAATGTATACGTATTCAAAAATTCTCATAAATTAAAAAATACATCAATAAAGGTTTCTTCATCCTACATAATTCTTAACCATTTAAAATATCTTAAATCAAAATCTCAATCCTACATTTACTGATTCAATCAACATACATATACATGAAACATTAAATGAAAATCATCAAATATATCTGAAAATAACATCACACAACATGAAATAATAAAATATGTTCTAAGCATCAGATAATGTCTCGACATCTCGAGTCGTGAATAAAAAAATAAGAGTGATGTATCACTATGCTACGATGGGTTGGGGCGAGGCCTCACATGAATCTAATGAAGATGAGCCAACTCCACTAGTGTCTTGTGTGAACAAGAATGACATATGGATAGTGGGTGTTCACATCACATAATTGGAGATAAAAGTAAGTTCATTACCTTGAATTATTATGATGGAAATAGTGCGAGGTTTGGTAATGATGCAACATGTTTGATAAAAGGAAAAGGTTTTATCAAGCTCACAAAAAAGATTTTATGTGACAATGCTTATTATGTTGAAGGACTTAACTATAACTTGTTGAGTGTCACAACGAAATAAATTGGGTTGTAAGGTTGAGTTTGAGAACAAAATTGCTAAGATATATGATACTAATGGAAAATTGATTGGAAAAGGTCATCAAACTAGTGGTAATCTAGTATACCTTGATATAGAGGATGCTACTTCTTTTGTTGTAGAATTTGATGATGTGTGGCTATGGAACAAGAGGTTATATTATGTTAATTTTCATAACTTGGTGAGTATTAGTAACATGAGAAGAGTGAGAGGTTTTCCTAAATTGAAAAATCCTAACAATATAATTTGCAACCAATATTAGTTAGGCAAAATGATAAAGTCAAGTTTTAAGAGTAAGACTCATACCTCTAAAGGAATACTAGAGATTGTTCATACTAACTTGTGTGGACCAATTGGAGTGAAAAGCTACAAAGGAGATAAGTATATTATGTTGCTTGTTGATTATTGTTCTATAATGATGACAGTTATGTTTCTAAAATAGAAATATGATGCTTTTCAAATGTTTAAGTGGTACTTAGAAAGAGTTGAGAAAGAAATAAGTAAAAGTCTGAAATATTTGAGATTTGACAAAGGAGAAGAAATTACATCAAATGAGTTTGAGATATTTTGTAATAACAAAGGAATCAAAAGAAAGACATATGCTCATAGAACCCCTCAAAAAAATGGAATTGTTGAAAGGAGGAACAAATTTGTAATGGACTATGCAAGGACACTCATGATGAAAAAAAATGTTGCTTCGAAATTCTAGAGAGAAGTTGTAAGTACAGTTGTCTATACCTTGAACCATGTACAAGTCAAGAAACATACACATTGAACACCTTTTGAACTATGGTATGGATAATTACCTAATGTAAAATATTTTAGGTTATTTGGAAGCAAGTGTTATATTCTCAAAAATATTAGGAATGTTGAACTAGATGCAAAAAATGGAGAAGGTATATTTCTTGGTTATTCCACAATAAGTAAAGCTTATAAGTGCTTAAATACTAACATTAACAAAGTTATGGAAAGTGCAAATGTGAAATTTGATGAATATACTAAAGTATATGAGGCTAAACGTATGAAGGAGCTAAAAGAATTCAAATCATTTGTATACTTTTATGAAGCTATGCCTACTAAAGAAGATGTTGTAAATCATATTCCAAACCAACATTAAATTTCAGTGACTATCAAATCACACACTATGATTGTCAAGTTGTATTAAGGAACCGAGCTACATTTAGGTGTCAAGTTACAAAATGAAGTTGAGGAACATTGTAATTCTAAAATTAGTGTACATGAAAGAGATGCTAAACTGCCTAAAAGAGAGGTACATAGTGATTCTGATGTTGAGAGAGAAAATGTAGAAGTTAGAGATAAACCTAGATTGTCTAAATATGTCAAGAGACATCATCCTACTCCATAAATTATTAGAGATAAAGATTCTAGACAAATGAAAAAGAAAAAGTTGAGAAATGATAGATGTTTGTTGAGCATACAAGAACCAAAAATAGTGAAGGATGTCTTAGAATATGTGGACTAGAGTAAATCCATGGAAGAAGAGATTGAAAAAATTGAGAAAAATAAGACATGGACTCTAGTTCCTATACTAGAAGATAAAAATGTGATTGATACCAAGTGGGCATATAGAAACAAGTTAGATTAAAACAAGGAATAAGGCAAGATTAGTCTATAAAGGATATGCGCAAGAAGAAGGGATAGATTATGGAGAAACATTGACTTGTCGTGCCCAAAAATACTGAGGGCAAAACACACTAATAATATTTTTTTTTTTACTTAAGTATCAAATTGTAATACCATTCACCACTGAATTAAATAGGTTTAAATAATTGAAACAAAATAATAGCCATTAAATCTCTAAATTGAATCTAATAAAATTCATATCTTAAACATGTAGCAAAACAATTAAGAAAACTAAATTTAAATCTTGCTATATTTGTATTTATAAAAAAAAACTAATTTTAAACCTAATAATTGATTATGTCAATGAAACTTCAACTAAAATTTGAAAAAAAAATTAATTTAATTTAATTAAATTATATTCTAACCATTTTGAACTTTAATTAAATTCTAACATTTAAATTCAAATATAAATTTCATAAAATACAAATTAACATCTAACATTAATTAAATCTATTAACTTTATTACTTACTAAAATTATCCCAACCTAACATCTAACACAACCATCTTAACATAATATTAAACTTAATATGAAATTATTAACTCACTAACAAATGCCACAAATTTAACATCTAATACTAAATTAAACTTACTATACACTAACACTTTAACCCATATTCACTCTAACAACTAGCTTTATTTCATACTAACCCAGCATCTAAAACATACTTACTAGTAACTTATTTAACTATCTAAAAAAAATTATAATACAAGATAATAATAATAATAATAAACTAATTCTAATTTTAACATTTAACAATTAAAACTAACTTTCCTAACAACTAACTATTAAAATATATAAACCATTATTAACTTTAATGCCATAAACATTATCAAATGAATTTTTTTTAATACTAAAAATCAAATTTAAAACAAACAATATGAAAGACACACTTAAACTTAAACCAAATTTACTAAATCAACTTTTTACCCAACATAATCTAAAAATCTAACATTCATTAATACTAATTTTAAAAATAAAAATCTAAAACTAAAATAATAATAATTTTACATATACTAACTAACTACCATTTTATCAATACTAAAATTCTAAATTAACCACAACTTCTTTTTTTTAAACTACTTACTAAGTTTTAAAACTTAAATCTGATTTTACTAATGACACTTTAAATAAACTAATTTCCAAATCATGCATTTCTAGTTACAAATAACTTTATAACCAAAAGCAAGATTTAATCATTACTAACCTACAAATCCTAAACTAACATAACTTATTAAAATTTATAATTTAATAAAACACTTAACCATGCTACTATAAAACAAAAAATTTAAAAAAAAACTAACAAAATATTAATATAAAGATTGCTAACTTTTAACTTTACTAACTTATCCTAAGCATACTCTAACTTACTTTAATCAACTACACTTAAATAATACCAAAAGAAACTTATATTTAAATTAATTAATTTTAAAAAACTATCTAAATTTTAAAACTAAATTTAGAAACACTCACTATCCTACATCTTAACCAACTAACCTACAATTGCTAATGCTAATTCTAAACTAACATATTAATCAACAACTAAATAAAATCAAAAAAATAATAATCACTAACATCATACCTTTTCTTTTTAATCTCACCCTACCCACATCCTATCCACTATCCTACCCACCAATCTCCTCACACTTCCCAAGCGCTATCCTAATGCATGACTAGGTACGTGGTCCAAAGCAATTAATATACTTGCTGCTCAACACAAAATGCAGCTAAGGAATGAGTTTTAAAGTTTATTTTGTCATCATTCAAAAAATACTTGCCACTATAAAAGCTTTCCCTTATGTCAGTTCAAGCTATCACAAGTACACTGCAAGGCGTCCCACGCAAACTGAGGATGAAGTGGTTTGAAAAGAAAAAAAAAAAGATGTAACAAGAAATCTGCCCCTTAACATTTAATAAATAAGTTAACTAAGCTCCTCCCACTAGCTTCTAGGTATAATGAAAATGCAACCCAAGACATAATGCATGGAGAAGGTATGCCTAGGCTGACAGATAGGAAATGAATATGAGTGGAATGAGTTAGCTAAGAGTTAGGGGGGTGGGGGGGTGGGCGGGAAGTATTTAAGTCATAAAGTTTTGTTGTTGGGGTCTTACGATATATGGAGGATATTTCTTTCTTTATTATATATATATATATATCTCCTTTCTCTATTTTATCTTTATGCTTTAAATTTTTTTTAAAGGAATATCAATAGAGAATATTCTCTGTTGTCATAAGGGAAATAATTAATTTCTCCATATAAATTCTAGAGAGTTTTTTGGCTTCTGGGAGTTTTTTTTTTTCAAGGCCTTATGGTTTTTTTTAGTGTCAATTTTTTTTTGAGAACAAACTATATCTTTTCTTTTTTGAGAAAGGGGGGGGGGGGGGGGGTGTGTTCTTTCATTTTATAATTGGGTTTAAGCCAACCATATCAATCACATACAAGCAATATTATTAATTTTCTTTCTAATGCTGATTCATGATAATTCCAATGAAGTTCCAATTCAATACAAATTTTATTTAGCATAGTTTGAACTTAGATTGCAATATTTTATTTCATTGTATTATCAAATTAAACTAAATCAAAAGAATACAATTACAAAACCTAAGAATGCCACATAGAGGTGGGAATGTCATCACATCTACCACCAAGAACATATGCAAAACTGAAATACATAAATCTCATTTGCAAGAAACATTATTCAATATTTTCTCTTCTATTAATCAAACTGGTTCAAGGCTCCATTGAGAAAGAACTAGTAAGAAAACCCAACATCCTTGTCAATACATAATAATTTAAATACATTTTTTTACATAATGTTACAATTCAGATGAATTCTCTTCTAGGTCCTTCACAAGAGATCATTTCCAATATCTTCAATGCATCAAGGGAATCATGGAGAAGATGAGAACTAACCCAGAGGTAAAACAACATAATGTGAAAAATAATTCAAGCATGCATCCCCATCCCAGTTTTGCACAATAGGTTCAACATTGAACCAAACTTGGGGGGGAGGTGGATTTTCCCAATAGGAGACATCGATCACCATACCATAACATAACCCTTTCGAGGCTAAAACTCAAGAACTTCCATTCTTCCATGAATGCCCTTTCGAGGCCAATACAAAAAGGATTTTCATTCCTTCTCTTCTTCAAGAATTCAAATTTTCAAAACCTGACATGTGATGACAAGTAGGGGCCCATAACACCCTACCTTTTTTCCCTCTTCTCACCATGAGAAGAGACTCTACACTATTGAGGTCCAACTAAGGCCCTTCCCCCATACATGGCCACTTCTTCCCTATCCAAGGGTGAGTAATGCCAAAACAACCCCATACAATCCCCTCAAAATTCAAAGAAAAAAATAAGAAAAAAATCCAAGAACAAGTTTAGATCCCTCCCAAGCAACACACACACATACAAGCAATACAATGAACAACACACTACCTTATGCATGAATCAAAGAATGAACAATATGAACAACATGAAAAAAAGAGGATGAAGAACTCCTACCTCCACAATAAGGCTATGGTAACATGAATAGGTTGCAAAGAGCTTTTCTTTCCTTTCTTTTAATCTTGAAAACTTCTCTCTAAAACTAGAGATTGGGTAACAACCAAAAATCTCTCAAAAATGCCACTAAAATAAGATCCAAAATCAACCACTTGCAACATGCAATAACTGCCCCACTTTATATAGGTTTCTAGAAACTTCTAACTCAACCTCACCACTGAAGAAAACTTCAAGGTAGAGTTTATCTTGTCAAACTCATGATGGAACTTCAATTTTTGAAACAAAGAAAAAATGGGATATTTGGGGGACCATAAAAGTCAACAAAAGGGGCTAAGGGGGTGGAAAATATTCCCAACCCATATCCATACCCCTTGGGTACTTAAATTTCATGTTTTTAGGCCTTTAGAATTAATTTGAGACCTATCAAAAGTTAGGAATATTTTAAGATTTACTAACAACCCTCAAAATGGAGTTAACTCACTAATCCTAATGAGGGTAATTAATCTCAATACTAACTGATTAACAAAAAGTTAACTAACCAAATCTAGCTTAAATTTTTAGGTTTACTACTAACTATCATGCCAAAATGCATATACAATTCACAAGTGTCAAGCAACACTATAAAAAAATTGTTACAAAACATTAACATTTACTGACTACGGAATGATACATTCATTCAAACCACAACACAAATAAAATACGAACAACCAGGTTAGCATCTTTCATCAAATTTAACCTTGGTTTCCACAATTAGTACATAGGGTTCAGTTTCATTTTTCTATTAGATTACCCAACTAATAAATATCCTGCACACTCATTTCACACATCAGTAGCTCAAAAAAATCACATACATATATATTTAAAACTTACCTTGATGGTTACATGAATCAAAACATGAATCTTTCATATAATTTATTGTTTAATTCATTGCTACTCCCATTTAATCATCACCAAACACATAATCAATATAACTTAACTTATTCCTTAATTCAAATTAAGCATTGGTACAATCATCATGTGGCATGCATATACCTAAACATCGTAACATCAACAATAGTGCATACGATACCATTTGAATTGCATATAATTTAATCATCATGGTATCAAAATCAACATCCTCATTATCAAGTGAAAACACTTCATAGCATTATTAGTAAAAATAAATGTTTTAAATAGTTGAGGTGATGTAGTAGATCTTGAATCACTAAGTATCTAAAACATGAATGAATTAGCTAATCTTAGTTTCTTTTAGGAAATTCACAACATAACACATTACTTTATTTCCAATACAATCTCCTTTACCAATTTTAACAGAGGATTCATATATGATAAGTACATACGAGGAGGGTCCTTACATCAATCTTGTTGCAAGATTGAAGGAGTAAGAACTATGGTTGCTTACTCTACATATATAGGTTTCAATGTTTATCAAATAGTTGTTAAGCATTCATTTTTGAATGGTATATTGGAGGAAGAGGTTTACATACAATAGCAAGAGGTTTACAAAGCTCTTTATGGTTTGAAGAAAGTACCAAGAGCATGGTATGAGAGACTTCATAATCATCTTGTAAAGATTAGATTTGAGAGGACTAATGATAAAAACAATAAATACTTGAAGAAAAAGAAAGGAACAGGTATTTTTTTATCTAAATTTTTTGTTGATGACATCATATTTGGTGGTCAAGATACTCTATGTTATGCTTTTAAAAATGAAATGAGACAAGAATTTGAGATGTCTATGTTTGAAGAGATCAATTTCTTTGTGGGTTTGCAAGTACATCATATGAAATATGGTATATACATCACTCAGTCAAAATATGTTAAGGAGATACTAAATTTTTTTGGATTGGAAGATTCCAAGCTAGTAAGCACACCTATGGTGACAGGACATAAATGGCCAAATAATGATGATTTTATTGAGGTGAATCAAACATTATATAGGTATATGATTGGTAAATTACAATATAAAGTACATAGTAGACTTGATATTACACTATTTGTAAGGATAATTACAAGATTATCTACTAATCCCAGGGAGAATAACTTGATTATAGTTAAAAAAATTATGAGATATCAGGAAGGAACAAAGGAGTATGGTCTATACTTCAAGAAAAATGAGAAATTTGAATTGAGAGCCTATATTGATGTTGATTCGGTTAGAAATATTGATTACAGAAAGAGCACTAGTGGAGCAGCATTTTTCCTGGGCAAGAGGCTAGTTACATGGAATAGTAAGAAACAAAACTACATTTCTCAATCTACTACTAAAGCTGAATATGTTGTTGCTATAGTAAATTGTACAAACATTGTATTGATCAAATAGCTACTCAAAGGTATAAAGGAGGAAATCACTGAACCTATAATAATTTATTGTGATAATACAGGTGTTGTAAATATATCAAAGAATCTCATGATGCATACAAAGACTAAGCGCATTGTATTCAAGTATCATTACTTGAGAGAATTAGTTCAAGATAAAGAGGTGAAGATGGAATATGTCAACATCAAAGAACAAATTGATAATATCTTCACAAAAATATTACCTGAGGATGCCCATGAGTATCTAAGAGGTAAACTAGGGATACCCCTATCAAAGACTATTAAGAAGCATGAGGAGTGTCATGCATCAAAGAAGTTGATTGAAACATGTTACACATTGATGCAGTGACTCTTACTTTAGGAGTTGCCTAAAGTAATCAAAGAGTTTGAACTACAAATCAGTCATAAGCAAGGTGATAGAGGGAAAAAGTGATAATATTCATATTTGCATATGTAGATGAAATGTCTTTGGCATTTTTGTCAAGGAGGGAGAAATTTATGATAATAAAAGTGTACTGAGTTCAGGAAATCATAGAGGGAGAAGTCTAGAAATAGAAGATACAAAACTATATAATACCTACTTAGAAAGATAAAGTGTACAAGTGTACCTTTTCATTACATCTACCTATTATGAGTGAGATAATGTTGAGGGAGATGTAAGAAGTGATCAAGAGGGAGTCATAAGGATGAGGTGATTGTCTATTGATTAGAACATAATTTTTGTAACCTATTTAGAAGATGAAAGCTACTGATAGATGGAGAGATTTCAATACACAAAATTATTAGTTTTGGTATTCTGATTGGTCATACTAATTAAGTTTGGTCAATTTGGTTTGCCATCAATGTCACAGAGGCAGGTTGTTGAAAATAGATTGATACAAGTAGATAAATATGTTTCAATCATTATTTTGTCACTAATATCAAACCTACTAGTTGCTAGTAAGACTGTTACTTATATGATTCAAGTACTATCATTTGTTTGATTGATGAAGATGATTGTATCAAATAAGGTAACAATAATAGCTAGAGGAAAGGTTGAGTTATGATACAAAAAAGAGTACATGTATTAGTTAAGATAGTGATATTATAGTGTATTTGTAATCTACTTAAGGTTACAAAGGTTGGTTAACCTAAGTAAGTTTAGAAGAACAAGTTAAATGAAGTTTGTCTACCAAGCTTGATTAAGTGGATAGTAGGTGTCAAGAAAAGTTAGTGCAAGTTGAGAAGAAAATTATTTGGAGCTAAAAAAACTCAATTTTAGTGTAAGCTAAGTGAAATAATGTAAGTCAAGTTTAGTTTATGCCGAACACTAGAAAATTTTAGTTTGTATTGATTTTTTTATCAGTGGATTCCAAGCAATGTAGTATGTGTCAAGAATTTGAAGCCAATTAATGTTGAGTGTTAGCATTATGGGAAAGATTAAGAATTTGATAAATATGAGTCAGCAAGTTTGATTTATAGGATTGTGTGAACCATGTGGAAGATAAGAATGATGAACTAGTGGCACATAATTCAAAGATGATTGAATGAGAAGTTTCTAGTAGGGGATGAAATGAAATGAGGGGTAGATTCATTGAATCCTATGTAATCCAACCTAATCCTAAAATGGATGATGAAGGATGGATGAAAAAATATCTTAGCTCTCTATTTATAGAGATGGCTGGTCAAAATCAAGAGTTGATGTGTGAGAACCTAAGGAAGATAGGGAGTCTAGGGTATTTTCTTCATTCAGTGACCTAAGAGAAGAGACTGCATTGGCAAACAAAGCAAGATGGCCTAAGGGTATGGATGCTTGAAGGGTGAAAAAGCTATCAAAGTTGGAGAGTGTCAAAGCCAAGAAAAATAAA
The DNA here is from genome assembly GCA_028749045.1 of Cupressus sempervirens. Classification (NCBI taxonomy): domain Eukaryota; kingdom Viridiplantae; phylum Streptophyta; class Pinopsida; order Cupressales; family Cupressaceae; genus Cupressus; species Cupressus sempervirens. Next base: position 318,547,076 of record CM053792.1, read on the forward strand.
GGACTGAAACAAAGGTATGTAATCCAAAAATGAAGGTGTAAGTTGTTATCAGATTAAGCCTTACTGTTACTCTCTAATCATTATATTAGTTTAGGATAAATCCTTTGGTTTAAGGTTCACCTAATAGTCATTTATAAATCCTTTAACTTGGTGACATTCTAAGTGAATGATCTAAATTCCTCTAACAAGGCTCACTCCTAACATGGTGATTGAAATTCTTTAACCTAGTCAAATTTAACATTGTGTATTGTAACCTTTGATATGGTTGGCCTTTCACACAACATCACCTTAGAAGAGTGAGATTGAGTAGCATGTTACTGGTGGTTTTTTTTCAAATTGGGTTTCCATGTTAAATCATTATGTCAAATGCGCTATAGAATCTTTTATTTTTCATGTTTACATGTCCACAAATTGATCTGACAGTAAACTACAAGTTTAAGTGATTGCATAATCTAATGGATGTACGCATGATTAAAATATTTTATGGATATGGGTTCACTAAGCTATGAGAAGTTTTATTTTTACATCTAGACCTTGGATAACTGATTCACCCCCCTCTCAATCATTTTAAGGAATTACAATAATGTAAATGTTGTTGTAGGGATCCCTTCTATTTTGACCTAGACCATTAGTACCATTCTTCAGGAAATTTTTTGTGTTTTGTTCATTTCTTCATTTCATTCTAAAATTTGTAGACTAATATTAAAAAATGGTTTAAATCTATGGCTTTTAGAGTTCAAATAGATCTTCATATGTGTATGTCAAGGTGAGTTTTTCATAATTTCTTTCCTTTCATATCTTTACCCTAGATCTATATCTTAATTTGGCTAATTATTTACATGTAGCATCTAGATTTATATTATTTAATAAATTGGTTCTATTTTACATTCACATTATCTTAATAAGGGGTAAAGAGTACATTTCTTTTTATTGCATTCTTTTTATAATTCATTTTTATAAATTGGTGCACTTCTTCCTTTGAGTTCAACCTAATCAAATTTAGAACATAAGTGGGGTCCTATTTGGGAATTTCCCTATTTCCTATTCATACATATTTTAATTTCTCAGTGGCCCAAAAATGGGGAGTCCTACAAGCTTATTAAAGTGTTTCCCTTTTCCCTCTAAACACTAAATCTTTATCTCTATTTTTTATTTTGTTCTATTGTGGGTGAGCATTGATAGTCACATGAATATACCTTCACCCATATCTTCATCAAACCTTTTATATGTTCTAACATGCTATGACTTGCAAGAAGTTCTTGTAGAATGGGAGTAGGTGTAGTGGAAATGAATTTCCCTTTGTCAAATTACATTAAATGTGTTTGAAAAATGATTTAGTACCACTCCTTGAATAGACTAAGTGTGGAAAATTAAGATCTTTCCTTATTTTCTATAGAAAACATCGTGTCCATGGTAGTGTGTTCATCTCATTGAATATTTTATGCATGCTTCTCATCCATTTTATGATCCTCTTGTCATATAACCTTTTCTCTTCTTGGGCACTTATATCTTTGTGCCTATCCTCTTGTTTCACCTATTGACTAACTAATCCCTCTTATCTAATTTCAGCTTTATTTTCCTCCTCAATTATGTCACTATCATCATCCTTAATATCTTCTTCCACATTGACTAGTTGTACCATTATGTTGCTAATTTCTCTTAAATTTCCAACATAATCCATATTAACTTGTGAAAATTCTTCTAGAAAACTTGAATTTTTTTTGAAAGAAGGTGAGATAATGGAGAAAATCATTGTTTGAGAATTTATCTAAAGAAAGATGGCTACTAAAAAGAAGTTGGAAACTATCCAAAACAAACTTAAGAAAATAAATGCAAAAGTGAACAAAAAAAGGAGGAGAGGGAGTGTAGAGACAAATGGAAAACCCTTGTAAATAGGGAGGAAGTTTTCTAGAAAAAGAGATCTAGGGTCTAATGGTTGGAGGAGGGGGACAAAAACATGAAATTATTTCATAGACTGGCCTCAAGAAGAAAAAAGAGAAACACTATCAATATTTTTTTGGATGATAATGACCAAGAGATCTTTAAAGTGGAATAGATAGAAGATAAAATCAATTTGTATTTTCAGCAAATGTAAAACCCCCCAGTTTCCTAGGTTAATAGTAACTTACAAAGTGATATCTTGAGGTCATTTCAATTGGTGATTAATGACTAGATGAATGAGGAAATAAAAAGAAAGGTAAAAGAGGAGGAAGTATGAATGACAATTTTTAGTATGAATCAGTATAAAGGCCCTAGTCCTGATGGATTTCCTACTACTTTCTTCCAAAAATTCTAGGACATTATTAAGTATGATGTCATCTATGTTGCTTGAGACTTTGTTAGAATGGGAAAGATACTAAAGGAACTCAACCATACCTTCATTATTCTCATCCCTAAGACTGAGGACCCATGAAGGCTAGAAGACTTCAGACACATTAACCTTTGTAAGACAATTTATAAGGTTCTTACTAAGGTCATGGTGAATTGAATCAAGCCCCTTCTAGAAAAGTTCACTGGCCCCTATGAGAATGGATTTGTGCCAAGAAGGTAGATTCTTGACATGATTATTACCACTCATGAGGTAATTCACTTAGGTATGGCCCATGAATAGGATATTTCCAAATCCTATGATAAGGTTAGGTGAGATTTCCATTTTTCTATTCTTGTCAAACTTGACTTTAATGAGAAGGTTATTAGAATTATAAAAAATGCTAGAACCTCAATAACTTTCTTAGTTATCACTAATGGAGCCCCTAGTAATTTCTTCTCATCTTGTCAAGGTCTTCGTCAAGGTTATCCCTTACCCCCATACCTTGATATTATTGTGGCAAAAGTTTTAAGCATAAATTTAGTTTCTTTAACTAACTCTAGCATAATTAAGGGCATTAAACACGTATCTTGGAGCCTAACACAAAGTATCTTCTCCATCTATGAAGTCAGAGAATGGAAAGACACCTTAAATGAGTACACACTAGTCTCTGGTTAACACACAAATTACCATAAAAGAAAAGCTTATTTCTTTAACGCCATTACTAGTTTGAGGGAAAAGGTCACAGACATTCTTAGTTGCAAAGAGGCTTTGCTCCTTGACACTTATCTTGGTCTACTACTTAAAATAAAGGAAGTACCCAATCAATATTGGAATGACCAGGTTGAACGCTTTCAATGAAAGATGGTAGGCTAGAAAGGAAAATCTTAAGTAATGATGGGAAACTCTAACTTCTCTCCACCTCCCTACAGGGCATCCCAAGGTATTTCCTCTCCATCTCCAAAATCCTAGGTAGATTTAGAGACATTCTAGAGAAAATCTAGTGCAATTTCTTATGGTTTGACACCAAAGAGAAGGATAAAATGAGTTTGGTTAGTTGGGAGAAAGTTTGTCAATTGAAAGCTCTCGGAGGTTTGAATTTAAGAAGAATAGGACACTTGAATAAGGCCCTCTTATCAAAAATAGGCTTGAAATTGGTGAACCGTTAGGGTAGTTGGTGTAATATATTATAATGGCTAAATATCTAGGAGGATTGTCTTCCCACCAATTTTCTTGGGCACATGCTCTCCCCTAGGGCTCCAAGATCTAGAATAATTTTGTTAACACCAAAAGGATCCTGATATTGGGGTGTCACTAGATTATGGGGAATTTTAATTCTATTGACTTCTAGGAAGATCAATGAATTAATGATAACTCCTTCATGAAAACTATGTTCTTACCTCATTGTGATACTAGATTGTATGGCCCTCAAACTTGAAACTTTATCACCCTTGACAAATAATGGATTATTTTCTAGAATTTTGAGCTAAGGGAGTTGGGTCTTGTTCAGGAGCTATATGACCTTCTTTAGAACTATAGAATTCCACTAACCAAGGTTGAGGACTCCTTTTTGTGGAAACTCACACCCATAGGGGAGTTCATAGTTAAGACTTCTTATCTCTTCTATTTGGGAGGAGACACCCTAGGCTAATTGGCAAATAACTAGGCACCCTTGGATTCTACCAAAGGTAGACTATTTTTTGTCAATGAATTTACATGGGTTGATGCTCATTATTGATAACCTTCAATGTAAAGGATGTCAACTCACTAACTATTTTATTTTATGTCTTGAAGAGTATGAATCTATTTCACACCTGCATATCCATTGCCCCTTTGCCACAGAAGTTTGGAGGGAAGTCCTTGCCTTATGGGAGGTTCAGTGGTGTTTGGTTAGTGAGTTAAAGCAATTTGTTCATTGGGAAAGTCTGGGTACCTACCTATATCTAAAAGATTTATGGTCAATTATTTCCCCATATGTTACTTGGAAAATCTAGATGAATAGGAATAATAACATTTTGAGGGAACAAGCCAATGCTAGCTTAGGGGTGGCCCAATATCATCCTTTTAAAAGAATGTACTGGAATCTTGTGTTGGAAGCCCCCACTAAATCCCTTAGGTTGTTTTGATATGAAATGGGCATTAGCTTGGAATGTTGACTCAATTGTAGCACAATTTGATAATTCCAAAGTCTTGGCTAGAAGGATGATAGTGTGGTACCCCCTTGTGTCTTGGATCAACCTAAATTTTCATGGTTTGGCCATAGAAATGGCCTTCATAATCATATGATATGTTGGTTGCCTATACTAGAAATTGTGTAGGGGGCTCTAAGAATTAAGTTGAAGCACTGACGCTCCTATGGGGGTTAAGAAATAAGTTGAAGTAAATTCAAGTCTAGATGTTACCTTGGTAAGTTGTGATCTCTGATCTACATTCCCAATCCTTAGATCCATCTCTACTTTTTGTTCATTTGACATAAAAGTTATTTTATGTGTTGTAATCCCAAGTTCAAGCCTCAGTATCTCATTCTCTTTCTTAATATTGGTAGCTCATTCATAGTCCTTGATATATTCAAGTAGTTCCTCTTCCTTAAGCTTTAACTCTTAATCTAAACTTTTATAAACAAATCTTGTGCATCTCTAATTTTGATCTTCAATATGTTCCTCTCATCATTAGCTTCATACAATTCCTTAGGAGTTTCTTCAAAGTTATTCTACAAGTGTACTAAGCTCATAGTGATTGTTTTTAAGCTATTAGGAATATTCTAAGAAATTGTACTTTGATATAAATTATTAGAAATAAAGAATCTAGAGAAGGGGTTGGGGTGAAGGGTATGTGTAGGATCATGGTGTGCCAAAAAGTGGCAATCTGAAAAATCTGTAGTTCTAAAATATTTCAAACCATTTCAAAATCTATTTCAACTTTTTTCCCACCCACCTTGATACTAAATGAAAACAATTAATATATTGATGAGGTGTACTATATTTTTTGATACCAAACCTATATGGTCAACTTTAAAAACATCCTAAAAATTTGCTTTTGGCCTATTTTTATGTGATTTTTACTTCAAACATGTAGCTGACAATTTTTTTTTCACCAGAATTTGATGAAATGAAAAGGTTTTCTTATCTTTCCATAAATGTAAGGTTTTCCAAATTATGAGTTTAGTAAGTTATTATTACTCATTTTCATGTGGAGTTACATATAAAGTATTGACTGACACACTACTTTAAAAACAACTATAACTTTCAAATGGTACAACATTTTTTAAATCTAAAAGATGCATCACATTCTATGTTTCTTCTACTATAAGGAAAAAATATGAAAAATTGAATTTCATAGAGTTTTGAACTAGTTAAGGTGGTCAGACACAAGAGTTTTTTTATTCCAAAAATATTAAAGTCAAAAATTAATTATTTATTATTTATTTAGAACAAAAATACCCAAAAATATGTGTCACATCTAGGCATGAGTCTACTACTTATATCTATAGAAAATTATTTAAAAATATTATCATTTGATTTTGATTAAGGTGGTCAAACATATACATCTACTTCTTCTTTTTTTTCTAAATTTTTTGTAATATTGCATTAAAATTCAAAATTTTGACCAATCAATTTTTTTTTTTAGATAAGTCCTAGTAGTTTAGAATCTAAATTCAATTTTCTAAAGATTCTTTTCTCTCAACTTTTTGATATGACATTAATAACAAGTAGAAAATTGCACGTCAAGTTGACATAACCCTAATTTTCTATTTTTTTATTGCCACTTAAGGGCATAGTTTGGTTGACCATGATCCTGCACATACCTTGAATCAATATTCCATAATTTTTTCTAAAGTATGGATATCATGTATTATCCTTAAACTTTCATACATGATCAAATTAAAAACTAATAATAATGATACCATAAAGATACTCATTACACCATATTTGTCTTAACTACAAAAACCCTAGCCAAAGGAAAACTTGGTTAGGATTGTACCCATAAAATGGTCCACCAATTAATATCAGCTTTTGAAAGTTTTTGACTCTATTAGGATTTTATTGCATACTTATAGTATATCTATCCTTGTTATAAGGAAGGAGCTTATAAGAGGACACAACCCTATTAGGAGTTATATTACAAAAGATGAGCTCACTAATATTACATCGATATCAACATTTACAAGTGGTATAGACAAATACAAAAAATTGATTGTGTTGATATAACCTTCTTATATTCTTTTAATTTTAAATCACATCTATCTAACATAATAAAAGTAAAGATACAATAATCATGTAAGATTATATTACAAGTTGCATCTATGCTAAACAAAAAATCCTTTATACTAATTTCATGAATTTGTCAAGCTTCCACTCAACTAGAAAAATTACCACAAAATAAGTAATATATTCTACTAGCTAAAGGTTAAAATCTAGAATGTAATCCCTACCTTATTGCGTTCTTGATTTGACAAGTAAAATTATTTCTTTGACTATAAGAACCCCAATCAATTATAACTTTATCAAACATCAAATTCTTGTCTAATTCAGTTGTTTGACATTTCATCTAAAACTTTGCAAGAAAGCTTTGATACCACTGTAATAACCCCAACTAGATATCACTTTGTGAAACACCAAATCCTTCTCAAATTTATTTTTTTGACATTTTTTCAAACACTTTTCAAGCAAGCTCTCATATCAATGTAATATCCCTTGCCTAAACTAATTGATTTTAGCTCAATGAATATTGTCAAACACTTGTATGCTTCCTTTCTCTTTTTTGATTTTTTGTGTTTTAGATTGTTTGATATAGTTTGACTGATGCAAAGAAATTCAGAATGTTTGCAAGTGATATTACAATATCTCTTAAAATGAACTAACATGCAAGTGCAATACGCTTTAATATTTTCAATCCATATATATGGAAACCAGATATGGAATGTGTACCTATAGCCAACTGACATTTTGACAAACAAATGACATACAATTATTATGTCAATCATATATGTTATTGGATGGACATTTCATCAAAAAAATGATATGTAACACATATCTCCTTTATTGAAATCATTCCCATGTACAATGTTACTATGAATTTTCCAAGAAAAATCAGCTTAGAATAATGATTGCAACAATGCCAAACCTGATTATGAGTTATCACTTACAACAACAAAATTATATCCCTAAGATTACAATGCTAACTACTAATAGTTGCAAGAGGAACCTGATAATGGTGATTCCCAATGGATGGAGATGAAAGTTGCAATAAGAATCAAGCATAAATATTGTAGTGCAGGTACTGTATCATGGCACTGTTCACACATACTATAGCAACAAGGGAAAAAACAATTACTAATGGATGCCAAAGATGAATCTCCAGGTCTGCACTTGATAGCACTTCAATATTCTTCAAACCCTTTGCTTATTCCTTAACTTTAAGCACAAATAGAACTCCAAAATGAAGTTCTCCTAAATGCAAAATTCAATGGATATTTCACTACCTCAAATGGTTGCAACACTAAAGAATTGATGCTCTCCAATGTCTAACTGAAATTAGAAACCCTTTGTTTCTTCTCCCAAGTTTATATCAAATGAAATTGACAATAATCAGATGACTAAAAATGGAGCCCTTGTCTCTATTAATTATTTTCCTTCACCCTTCTAGAAGGAAATAAAACATTATTTAATTGCACTCTCTAGAAGCTTCCCCTTTTCCAATACAATAATTAGTTTTTCTTATAGAAAATTAAATTAAATAAATATAAATTCACCTTTAGATTTATTTATTTTTTCACTTTAATTTAATTTATTTCTCCTTAGTTCTCCACTTAGCCTTTGGAGAATGGAAAGCTAAGAACTCCATTGAGGGCCCAAATGATAGGGGACATTACAGTTCACCATCCCTAAAATTGCTTGTCCTCAAGCAATCTAGTAATACAATGAACTCCAACTACCACCTAGATCCCATATGAAATAGTATGTGACACCTCTATCAACATTGAACCAACTGCATACCACTAACATCATTGAGATCAACAACATAACCTACAATATATCACTCAAAACCTGTGCTAATGATGTAGGAGTTAGAATATCACTAGAAGAAAACCAAACAATAAATATCTTCATCTTGGTTGCCACCCATATAATATATACTAGACTTGAATCCTAATAAAAAATCCCTTGAAGAGATGTAGCTACAAAAGAATCATATGAACTCATGCCAACTGTATCAATAATAGGTGTAGGCTCGTCAAAATCTATGGACATAGGAACATTACTAATTACCACAACACAAACTAAAATCTTTATAGATGGTGGAAGTTGAGCCCAACTCCACTCAGGTGAGTGATCAACATCAACCTCAAACATTAGATTGTCATAAGACAATTTTGCATCCATGTCAAACATAGGACTATCCATAAAGTGAACATCAACAATTTACTGATCAATAGTATAACATGACTCTATCACTATATCACTCACCTCATTAATAATAAAAAGTGTACTATCATTAGAGCATAAATCTACAACCACATGCATATTTCTAAACTCCCTATTGGATGGCTTAACTAACATAGAAGTGACTTTTGATATGATAGTATCATCACATGCTCCTATTGCCACTTTGCCATCAATTACATGATCTGGGGAACTCATGCCAATAACTACATCATCTGACTTAACCTAACATGAATTATCATCACATTCCACCTCAATTGTGCCCAACTCATGTGATGTTTCATAAGAAATTTCCTACAAATATGAAGTTGCAATCGTATCACCACATTTCATTCTTCAAAAAAGTGATATCATGCTCTACTCAAATCTCAAATTCAAAATAAGTTGGATCATCTATTTTTTTATTTTGATTCATCTCATTCAATAGCACATCCAACTATTTCACAATACCCTATATCTTAGGATCTCCATCCCTTGGTAGATAAGTACGCCCTCTATGGGTATAATGAATGCCAAACCTTTTGTCACCATCCATAACACTAAAAACCATGTCCTCTATCTATGGGTCAAAATAAAAGTGATGAGCACTCCTTACAGTGTAATTCCAATAAAAATTCCCAATCTCTATCAAGGGTTCGTCATCATCAAACTTAGAATCAAAAGATGGCTCCAATCTCTAACTCTAAACTATTGGTCAAGTAGGATCCTAGGAAACCCTCTTAGCAAACCCAAACAAAAAATCCCTATTGGGAAGTATTGTAGCCAAGGTCTCTACAATCTTCCTCACCAATCATCATAAATCATGAGAGTACCCTTCTAAAATATATTGTATGCAACCTCCTCCAAATATAATCTCTCAAGTAAATACTCCATGAATGACTTAGTACAATATAAATTATATGTGGAAGCATCAATCTACTCCCCCACAATCCATAGCTAATTCCTCTAGAAATGTGACAATGCCAACTGTTCAGTGCTACTAGCTGTATGAAAAGAAGAAATAGATTGACTTCTAGTAGAAGGAAGAAAATCACCATGAGATCCCATCTCCACTGATGCTCTCACCTCCTCTATACATACTACACTCATATCCTAGACAAATGTATTTGCTACATCATCATGCCTCTCATCCTCAGCCGTAGAAGTAAACTCACCACCAACCACAATATGTAATTAAATAGGGTCTAGGGTTGGTGTCAACTATACCCACCCTAACTTCATGGTAACCTCATCCAACTATGATTGTGATTCCCAAAGAGAGAACTAAGTATAGTAAAGAGAGTCCACCTCAAGTTCCTAGGTGAGCTCAGCCACCTCCTCCTCTTTCCCTAATAACATCTCATAGCAAGTTCTACCCCACTCTAGAAGTTAATCCCTATTAGCAACTAATAAAGAGTAACTATGCTTCAAGATTCTAATAGCCTCTTGAAGAACATGAACCTCTACTAGAGAAAGAGTACTATCACCATGCTCACCAAACATAGAAGTACCCAAACCAAATGTAGCAAGCATCTAATAGATAGCATGATAATGCTCAAGAGGTGAAGAAATGTCACTATTGCTCACCTTTAGCTAACAAGTCACATGATTCCTCTATAATCCATGACTCTTATGAAAGCTTTTTGTCTTACTAACTACACTAAGATAGGAAACTAAATTAGAACTCTCCACCACCAAATCAATCATATGTGTGTTGTCTTCCTCACATAATTTTGCATCCAACATACAACTTCCATGTACGTCAACCAAATCCTCATCCAAAGAAATCAAAGCCCTTCCCATATCAATCTCTTCACATGTATTAGCTTCCACCTTAATAGTAATATTGATCTAGTAAGCATCAATCTTGGGACCCATCCAAAACCTTCTTCGAGTCATCACCCAAAGTCTAACAAAAGGCGTACTTAGTACATCTCATATCATCATCAAATGGATCATCAAATGCATCCATATTATCTACATCAACCTATCTTGACAAAGCTTTAACTATGAACTCTTGACTCTACACACATGACTCAATGCTAGGATGGAAATAATACTAGAGCATAAACCCACATCTACTAACTCTACTAAAATATGCACATCACCAACATAATAGCTAGGTGACTCTATACTTGTCTTGGTCCCACCTAAGGAAGAAACTATGTCCTACACTATAGCAACACCATGAGATCTCACATACAAATCTCCAATAATAATCTTGTCCTCAAGAGAGCCAAAGTATCAATGGTAACAACTACATCAACTATCTTTGCACTAACTAAATACAGGTACATTTGCATCAGGGACTCCTGTTGGAGAAAAATCAAGCTTCCTTCCTTGTAACCTTCATGTCATCCTTCTAAAGGTGGAAACCATATACCTTGCTACCCTCTTGATTGTCTCTAGATCCAACAAGCTCTCTGCCAACTTCTATTGATAAAGCTTAAATTTCTCCATACTCTCCTACAAAGCATTCATCTTTATGCTAACTTCCTCATTACTCCACTGACTTCTAGAACTGCCAATCCTCCTATGTCTATCTATGGCTAGAAAATTTTAGAGTGTTGGTTAGTCCAAATGCAATAGAATCTAACAATAATATAAATTTTCTACCCCATAGGATGGCAAGAAACCGCTCTGATACCACTGTAATAACCCCAACTGGTTATAATTTTATCAAACACCAAATTGTTCTCTAAATTAGTTGTTTGAAATTCCATCAAACAATTTGCAAGAAAGCTCTAATACCACTATAATAACCCCAACTAGTTATAACTTTTTGAAACATCAAATCCTTCTCAAATTCAGTTGACATTTTTTCAAACACTTTGCAAGCAAGCTCTGATACCAATGTAATATCACTTGCCCAAAATGATTAATTTTAGCTCAAGAAATATTGTCAAACACTTGTATGTTGCCTTTCTCTTTTTTTAGTATTTATGTTTTAGATTGTTTGATATAGTTTGAATGATACTAAGAAATTTAAAATGTTTGCAAATGACATTACAATACCTCTTACAATGAACTAACATGCAAGTGCAGGAATTTTTAGTATTTTCAATGCATATACATGGAAACTAGATATGGAATACATACCTACAACCAACTGACATTTTGACAAACAATTGAAATTCAACTATTATGTTGAACATATATGCTATTAGATTGACATTTCGTCAAACAAATGGTATGCAACATATATCTCATTTATTGAATTTAGTTCCATGTATAATGTTGCTATGAATTTTCCAAGACAAATGGAATGACAACAATGACTACAACATAGAAAAATCAGATTTTGAGATATCACTTACAACAAAAGAATTATATGCCTAAGATTACAATGCTAACTATAAATAGTTGCAAGAGGAACCTAATAATAGTGATGCCCAATGGATGGAGGTGAAAGTTGTAAATCGAAATCAAGCATAAATATTGTAGTGTGGGTATTGTAGCATGGCACTATTCATGTGTACTATAGCAAAAAGGGAAAAAATAATTACTAATGCCTACCAAAGATCAATCATCAAGTTTGCACTCAATAGTCCTTCAATATTCATCAAACCCTTTGGTTATTCCTTAACATTAAGCACAAATAGAACTCTAGAATGAAGCTCTCTAGAATGCCAAATTCAATGGATATTTCACAACCTCAAATGGTTGTAACATTGAAGAAATGATGCTCTCTAATGGCTAACTAAAATGTCATTCCAAAAATATAAGGGCAAAACACACACACAATTTTTATTTTATTTTTTAAAGTTTGAAAATATCATTGAGGATGGATACAAACCTCCTAATAAAGTGTGAGACTACAATTCAGATAATAACACCTAGAAGACATAGGTTTCTAACCTAAACATTCATTGTTAAATCCATTAATTAACTTAAATGAACTAAAATTCAATAAATTAAAAGACCTATCACTTGATTATTTATAATCACTCTTAAAATGACAATAAGAACTCTTATTGCTTAGTTGATTAGTCAATGTAAACAAACAAAATTATGTTAATTGAAGGGCCTAGCACACATTTACTTTTAATTACCCTAAGAAAAATCTTACCTCCTTAGGACAATATTAAAACATTGTTTACAATAAATTTAAATCCTATCTGCTTTAATCATTATAATTTTGATTAAGCCAATTATCATTTAACCTATATGATTTAATGATTTGAATGCCCTGAATTAATAGAACTAACAATATATTTTTTTAAACCAAGGCTAATATTAAATAATCGTTCTAGTCAATTTAAATCATCATCTACAATTTCCTTCATTTATTTATACCAATTTCTTTCTCTTCATACAATTCTAAAAATGATAATGTTGGAATACTAATTAAATAAAACAACAATAACATTTCCTACTAATTGTCTTTAAAAGTTAAAAAAAATCTCTTCACATTAACATTAAATTATAATGATATTAAAATATAATATTATAAAATAATTCTAATTGAAATCTAAAACTTTGCTTACACTAAAATCTAAAAATTATTATAGATAAAATATACTAATTACAAATTAGAACATTTAAATTAGAACTAGTTAATAAGCTAACAACTAAGTGCTATCCTATACTAACACCATTCTAAGCATTGTATTTAAAGCTTTAACTAAACAAACTTAAGTATATATACTAAAATAAACAAACACATAAAATATTTCTTAAGATTTAAAAATTAATTGCACTATTTAATCTGCCTAACATTAACTTAACAAGTCCTAAACTAATTAATTCCTAACTATCCCTTACTAACTCTACATCCTAAACTTCCACTACAAACCCCAAACGCTTCCCAAGGGTAGGTATGCTGGTCTAGCACAACAAGACCCTCCCCTTGTCATGCACATGATCCCAGGTCTACACCTACATTGCTGGCCAAGTTCATTTTGCAGACCAAAAAGGGGTTTGTTTAAATTTTATCATGTCACAAAATTAAGATGACTTGTCTCCCCCACCTAAGTGCCCAAGGTCTTGTCACATTTCAAGTTGGAAAGCCTGTGCAGTTTAATACCCAAGGTCTTGTCATTGACTAGCAAGGAGAAAGGGTAAAAGTGGCAATTTGATTTGCCTTGACTTGTAGAGTAGCATACAAGCTTAGCATAAATATATGTCTTTCTAGCTTTAAACTCTAAATCCCAACTTCCCACCCTCCATGACATGTCACATGATCATTAGGCTGTGAAAATTTCAAGTGGGTGCGTGAGCCATGACCACATTAATTCCATAGATTTGGTTTACAAATTCAAATCTGTCATCTAGGAGCAAAAAGAGATTGATGTTTTAAAGTTTAGTAGTTAGAAAGTAGCGTGTTTAGGATATTTTCTATATATATATATATATATATATATATATAGATATATCATTTTATTTTTTATTTAAACAATAATTTTCAATGAGCATTTTTAAGGAATATTCTCTGTAGTCTATTGAGAATTAAATTTGTCTCCCCATACAAATTCCAAAGAGGCATTTTGCTCCTAGAGATACACATTTTCTTTTTATATCATACATTTCAATACAAAGAAGGAGGGGGTGCATATATATTTCAAGTCTATCTTTTGCAACTATATTTTTTTTGTATCATTTTTCTTTGAATCTAATTTGATTTTCCACATACATAGTTTAACAAGGAAGGTGATCAATTTGTTTATCCAAAATGTAGGATTGTTTGTTTCTCCTAGAAGATATGAAATTGGATTGAAAATTTCAACATAACTAATTCCTTTTCACACACATATTTGAAACTTGAAAATTTGAAAACATCATCGTTAAATCTTCTTTTTGTTTCACACTCATATGCATTAATTGAACAACATAAGATAGAATGCAAGGAGGTTTTCTCAATCTTTTCTCTGTATTAATTAATTTGGTTCAAGGCTCCATCAGGAAAGAACTAGTAACAAAACCCGACATCCTTGCCAATACATCAAAATTTAAAAATATTTTGCATAATGTTACAATTCAATTGAATTCTTTTCTAGGTCTTTCACAAGAGATCTTTTCCAATATCTTCAATGCATCAAGGGAATCATGGGAAAGATGAGAACTAACTCGGAGGTAAAACAACAAAATATGAAGAACAATTCAAGCATGCATCCCCAACCTGATTTTGCACAATAGGTTCAACATTGAACCAGACTAGGGGAGAAGGTGCATTTTCTCAATAGGAGAAGTCAATCACCATTCCATAACATAACCCTTTTGAGGCTAAAACTCAAGAACTTCCATTCTTCTATAAATGCCCTTTCGAGGCCAATGCAACAAGGATTTTCATTCTTTCCCTTCTTCAAGAATTAAAATTTTCATACAAGGTATGTGACAACAAGTAGGAGCCCATACACCCCACCCTCTTTCCCTCTTCACACTGTGAGAGGAGAATCTACACTATTGAGGTCCAACGAAGGCCCTTCCCCCATACTTAGCCACTTCTTCCCTATCCAAGGGTGAGTAATGCCAAAACAATCCCAATGAAATCCCCTCAAAATTTTAAAGAAAAGTATAAGAATGACATCCAAGAACAAGTTAAGATCCCTCCCAAACAACCTCAACACACATACAAGCAATATAAAGAACAACACAATGCCTTATGCATGAATCAAAGCACGAACAATATGAAGAACATGCTCCAAAGAGTGAAGAACCCTACCTTCACAAAAAGTTATGGTAAAATAACAAGTTGAGAAGAGATTTCCCTTATTTTCCTTCAATCTTCCAACTTCTCTCTAAAAACTAGAGATTGGGTAACAACCCTAATAACTTCTCCAAAATGCATCTAAATATGATCCTAACTCAACTAGGCTTTAAGTAACCCCAAGGTGGAGTTTGAGTCACCAACTCATGAGATAGACAAATCAATTTTCGTAATCAACCAAAAGTAGGGTTTTTGAGTGACCCTAAAAGTCAACCTAAGAGGCTAAGGGGGTGGAAAGTACTCCTAACCCATACCCTTACCCCTAGGATACTTAAATTTAATGTTTTTAGTCCTTAAGGACTTAATAAAAACAAAATCTAGGAGAATTTTAAGACTATGTAACAACCTTCAAAGAAGGACAATGAAAATTAACATAAATAGCAAGGGGTTCAGTTTCATCTTTCCATTAGATTTCTCGGTTAAATATCCTACACACTAATTGCACACATTAGTAGTTCAAAAAATCAAATGCATATATGTAAATTACGTATCAGGAAAATCATGTAAATTTAAAACATCCATCTTTCTAATAATCAATTGTTTATCTCATTCTACTCATATTTTTTACCATTAAAATTGCATAATCAAAGTGTTAGTTCTGCATTCATTTACTTCATCATTATACATGTTCATAAAGCATTAAATGACAAAATCAAATATCTAAAAGTAAAGCATCACACATCATAAAATAGCATAATAATGTTTAGTGCATCAAATAATGTCCTGATATATCGAGTCGCGAGTATCAAAATAGTAATATATCAACTATGCTACGATGGGCCGAGACAATGCCTCACATGAAATAAGAAACCCTTAGTTTCTTCTCCCAAGTTTATATCAAATGCAATTGACAATAATCAAATGCCTAACAATGAAGCTCTCACCCCTATTTATTGTTTTCCTTCACCCTTCTAGAAGGAAATAAATTATTATTTAATTGCACTCTCTAGAAGCTTCCCCCTTTCCAATGCAATAATTAGTTGCACTTCTAGAAAATGCACTCTCCATAAGCTTCCCCTTTTCTAATACAATAACTAGTTGTGCTTCTAGAAAATTAAATTAATTAAATATAGAGTCACCTTTTGACTTATTTATTGGTTGAATTTAATTTAATATACTTCTTATTTCTCCATTTAACCTTTGGAGAATGAAAATCTAAGAACTCCATTGAGGGCCCAAAAGATTAGGGACATTACATTGACCAATTTGTCAATATGCTTCCATATGCTCTACTTCTATGATTAAAAACTATCATAAACATATCTTTCCAAAACATATGCAAATGATAAAACTAAATTCAATGGCATTAGACATAGCATATATATTGCTGATAAGTTATCATTCTTAACCTTTATAACCTTGTTTGAGTTTCTTGTGTATCTTTCTCAACCAAAATATCTTTCTATGAACTATTTTTATCTTGATCCTTAATCAATATTTGTCCTTACCAAGTAGGAATATTAACATTTTCTTTCAGTGACCTTACCATATAATAATGTTGTCATTAATTAAAACATCTAATAACTTACCTTAGCTAATTTGGGAACAATAGTCTCATTGGAAACATATCAAAGTGTTATTGTAATGATAGGTATAAATAATAATTTTTACAATTATAGATATCAAAGAGGACAATTGTATGCCTTATTGAGTAATTAGTTATCACATGCTTTATTGGAAATTTTGGGAATTATTACCACTATGTGTAATTTGAAAATCCTTCTAAATTTACCATTTTGTATATAGAGAAAGGTAAAGAAAAAAATTTAATAGGGATGTGGGAACAACTTATTAATGCCAGCGTTTCTATTTATTTGGAGTGCCTACATAGTTACTATCTAGTGGCCACTAAGAAGTTCTTTAAAGGATGTGAAGGACTTTAATTACCGCCATGTATGAAATTTCATTTCCTCTCTCCCCTGACTTTATCTTATAGATTTTTAGACTCCCTTTTGATGGTTTGAATTTCTATAAGGAACAAAATGACAATGATGAGGTTTTTAACAAGTTTTCGAAGAATGTGGTAGAGAGAAAGGCTCTTATCAAAGTTGGAGACTACTAGTCAAGAATGAAAAATAAATCCCATTTGGTGGAGATGGTATAGTCATGCATTAGGGCTTACTTCACTCTAGATGGTATACACTTAAGTGTTCATAGTTATATATTTGCTTTCTTGAATCAATCTTGATATGGGGATATCATCTCTATTATGTATTATATTTTTAAATTAATTAACAATAGCATCATTGAAAATTGGAGGAGGGCTACTAATCTAGTGTTTCATATGGCTTTTATCCTTCTTTTCTATAAATATTATAAATCTCACACCCATAAACCTCATCTTAATGATAAAATTATGAGAGGAAGGGGGGGGTGGGGTTTTTGGGAGAAATGTCCACTAGTGTGAAAATAATGTTCCCTTAGGGATATATTTTTAAGAAGGATAATATTATCGTGGATGATAGTTACATTTCTATGGAGAAAGAGGGAGAGTCAAAGTGAGGTTCTATATATTTAATAGAAGTTAGGGATGTGGGAAATGTTTCAATTGGGGATTCTAAGGGTATGGAGATTGAGTATGAATCAAAGGTAAAGACTAGTTTAAAGAAACAAAACAAAGGTAGGATCCCTTCCCTATCCCATATTAAGAAGAATCCCCCTATCAAAGGTATGGGTGGAGGAAATAAGAGACATTCTTTTAGGGGTAAGCCTACCTCCCTTCTTATTAAACTTATGGAGACCCCTACAATAGACTTCGTTGGGAATTTTAGTGATCCTAAGTCACTATAATGCTAACATGAACACCACTAGGATGGATAAAGAAAATCTAGACTATGATTTTGGTTCATCCTAGTTAGATTTTGTACCTAAGGTTAACAATGAAGAGGATGTAACTTCCTTATCTTTGTGTAATTGGGTTTGTAGTTAAATCCATACCCTAAGATATGGGATTCTTAGTCTTGAAAGCTATCTAAAGGATGAAAATAAAATGAGGGAGATATTGGAGACTAAATACAAGATAATCTTAGACTAAATTAAATTTTATGAGGAAAAACTCTAGAGCATTTATCAAGGAAAGTGATGGTTAGATTAACTCTTCCCTATAGAGGCCAATGGACATTGTGGGCTAGATTGACATGGATTTTATTGAGTTGAATGCAGACATAGTCAACAAAGAGAAGATGTTGGCTAAAAAGGAGGGGCTTGGGAAGAGAACTAGTGCAAGCTTGAATAGAAATATTGTAGCCTCTAAGAAAGCCATAAAGCAGTTGAAGAGAACCAAGGAAGACACTTTCATCGGTAACCAAGCTACTAGATCTCTTAAGGAGCTTATTTAGTGCCTAGGCTAGTCTTTTCCTCATTTTTATATTGTTTTTGTGTGTGTTAGTTTTTTTGTGTTGTCATTTGGTTACTGGTTGGACATTTGGTATTATTTTATATTTCTAGTGGAGTAACAAAATTTGGGACTTTATCAAATATCTTTATGTTATGTTTTTTTAAAGGTTTTTTGGGTACCCTTTTAAAACCTATTTTTACCTTAATCTAAAAAATATATGATCTTTGATTGAGCTATTGTTCACAATGTTGCACAACTAGGAAGTGTGAATATTTTCACACTTTTTTAATGAAACATTGTAGAATATATATGCAATGTAGTATATTTGAAGAGTAAAATATAGTTTTTGAGGCATAGATTGTGTTGACCAAGATTAAGTGTGTAATTAAGAGAAGAATATCAAAAACTTGTTCGAATACCCTCATTTAAAAATAAAGTAGATAATGGTGAAGGTGTTTCTTTCTAGGTTTTAGATTTAGTAATTAAGTTTTCTTCAAATATTCTATTTTTTAAAAATCCAATTCATTTATTCAATTTCTTTCAATAATAATATTTCCTAACAACACCTTTATGTCCATGGATATCTTCAACCTTCATGCCTATTCATGAAAGTCATTTATATAGAAGGTTGAATAGTGAGAATGGACTTGATAAATTCTTGGAGCTCATAGATACCTCATAGTCATGCGATAATAAAATCCTCTCATTCAATTTATAATCATTATCTTTGTCACAATTGCTAAATTCATACAAGTAAGAAAAATAATTTTAAAATTTTGATAAGAAACTTTCACAAAAAATGACTCACAAAACCATCTCTACCACAGTTCATAATGTAGAGGAAAATGAGAAATAGGAAATGTGGGTCTTATAGTGACTATAGATCCTTATTTTTCCCTCTTCTATTTTCTATTTTCTATCCTCCTCTTTTGAGAGATTGGCATAAACTACATGAATATAGAGAGTGTTGGAGAAGGATTCATCTAGAACAACATTAAGATAGGCTTCCCTTTCACATCAACTACCAATTTTCTTCCTTTCTTGGCATATTCATAATCCATTTTCAACTTCTAAAAAGACATAAATTGAAAAAACTTAATATTTTATAGAAAATTTGTAGATATCATAATGGCATTTCTAAAAACTACCTAATTCTGCAACTCCATAAGATGAACCAAAAATCGGAACGACTTTCTCATGTTCATTTTAATTTTTTTTAAATTAGACCAATACATAATTCTCAATACAAAAGGAGACAGGTCCAATGCTAGGAAGACCATTGATAATAAAGGAGATAATATAGATCTATATCAAATCTATCTTGCCCATAACTTTCAAAAATTTCCTATGATGGGTTAAAAGTGTAATAATTTTTTGTGTAATTTTTCCTCTATCTTGAATATGTACTAATTGTAATCCTAAGAAAGTTTCATTCTTCTATGCATGAGAATCTCCAAGACATTAACTCAATCTATGAGATGTCTTTTGATTGAGTTCCAATGATGGAGGTTTTAACACACCTGGACCCTCTATTCCTCATCAATGCTCATAGGTTCTCAATCTCAATTCTCCTTAACAAGACAAGATATTTATTTGGAAGATGTGTGGAGATGAATTGACAAGTGATTGGAGCATCAATAGCATATGTTTTGCATCAGGATCTTTGTGAGTGTTTCCTTGATAGGAAATGTGGTTTCTCAACAAGATTGGGTACAATGTAGTTATATCACATTTTTATCTAGATAGATTACCAATTTTTCTACAGACAATTATATTATTGTATCACTTTCTTTCTATCATAGCATTTTCTTTCATTATGTAATTGTATTGGCCTTATATTTACATGACCTTTTATTTAATTTTATATTTTTTTTCTACTTATTATATTTAATAATATATTGATAAGTGGTTTACATTACTATATTATTTGATCTATATTAATACAATGGAATGTGTAATGAATGCTTAGATTAAAATAACTATATCAAATTATGTGTGTGTGTGTGTGTGTGTGTGTGTGTGTGTGTGTGTGTGTGTGTGTGTGTGTGTGCAATCAATTGTATCTACCATCTATATTGATGAATTTTTCTCTTTAGTCATGTTTCACTCATAAATGGATGCATAATTAAGTTGAGAGGCTTTCTACAATGGCAGCAATCTTCAATGTAAACATTTTTCATTTTGAAAAAAATTTGACATTCATTTACATGTCAAAAAAACAAAATAGAAATAGACTAAATATAATTATAATTAAAATCATGAAAATTGTAGAGTACGTGGAAGTAAAAATGAGGCAGATCAAGAGTCTCAAAACATTTCCTCATGACATAGACTCACATAAATATGTGATGATGGTGCCTTGAGAAGGATATCTCTCGGCTTATTTTATATACATAAAATATATATAAGCTAGTTTTATTTGGAGCTATAACTGCTACTTCTTACCAAAAATACTTCTCTCTTACATTTATAGGATGACACATTTCTTCAATTTGACTCAAATTTCACATTTTCTATTCTTATATCACACATCTTCAACGTACCCATTGTACAGTAAAATGTGTTTGCTAATATAAGATCACAATAAAATTATACTAGTTTTTTGGTATAAATACTAGTAAACTGCTCTATTCTTTATTATTAACATAAAAAAAGAAAAAAGAAAAAAGAACAATAATCTTGTGACCCTTAGGTTTGACATTTTATATTCCACACCACTTTCAATGTCTTCATCCATGATATCTCAAACATGTTCAGAAACATCAGAATATTGTATCTATGATTTTGTATTTTTTAAAATTTTTTTTGAATAAAATATTGACAATGCAAAGTTTGAACTAATGACCTCCTGAAAGAAAGCCATGCCAATTTACTGCTATACTGCAGGTGGCTCTCCTATCCATCTACTTTCATCGTATTCAAGACTTAATTTCATTCGTGTCCAGTGGAAAGAAATTGGACAAAAAGTCTACTCAGCTTTAAAGACACGGACAATAATAAACAATATAGAATAATAAATCATGGTTTACTTTCTGAAAAATAAGAATCGTAAAAGATACGAATCTTTTCAAATTGAACGAAAATGGTTGTTTATTATGCACTAAAATTAATGAAAGGCATAACTAAAATGGCTGGCTGTTTTACGTTCGAAAGTTGCCGGTAAGTGATGTCTCAGTTTTCAAGATTTAAAACATGAACGAAACAATAGGCTAATTAAGATGAAACGGGAAAAATGACTATCATTCTTATCATTCCATCCGTGCATGGTCATGGGAGAGGAATTAAAAGGTGTGGAAGTAAACATAGTGTTAATTATCAAAGCAGCAGGAGCTATCCTCTATGCACATCTTTTCTATTGGAAGGTTGAAGACAAAATTGGCATTTACATATGTGGGGACAATACAACGACATCATGATTATTTTAATAGAAGTCCATCTCTACCGCCAGTGGAACAGAAATCACGTGGAAAGTATGTCTTGTTCTAATAATTGAAGGGTAGAAGTAGGGGCAGTTTCTATATATATTTCAATATGAGTGTTTCTGCAATAGGCTTAGGAATTTCAGTGTTTGTTGTGTTTCTCTCCTTTGTAGTGAGATGGAGGAGGAGAAATAATGGCCACTTGAGATGGAGGAGGAGAAATCTACATCAGTTGGGAGGTCTTCCTCACCGCACTCTGCATCGGATGGGTGAGAAATATGGATTCTCTTGATGTTGTGGTTGCCTCTTCTTCAGAGGTGACCAAACGGCTGCTAGGAAATACTTGGTTTACAATAGGAGGGACATTTGGGAAGGTGGTGGAGGAAGAGGCACTGGCGATGGTGGAATCGATGTGGGAGAGCGTTGCATCTTACGTGTCGGACATGGCGGATGTTGACGGGAAGCATAAGTGCCCATATTAACTGCTCCCCACGGAGAATTCTGGCGAGACATGAGAAAAGTAAGCGTAGTGGAGCTGCTGAGTGGGAAGAGAATCGAGTCGTTCGGGAAGGTGATGGAGGAAGAGGCGGTGGTGATGGTGAAATCGATGTGCGAGAAGTGTTGAATATTGAGGGCCAACAGACACATGAGTATTTTCCTCCTTTTTATTGTGTTTTTTCAGCTGATCATTTGTGATCTATAAATGTTGATGGCATGTATTGTAAACTCATTATATTTTCTCATGAATATAATTCCTCTACTCTTAGTGTGGATGTAGCCATGATTAGTGGTGAACCACGATAAACTACCATGTTTATGCATCTTGCTGTTCTGTATTTTTCCTTTTGCATTCTTTATTAATTTACAATTAGTATTAGAACCTGCAATCAATTTTAGTGATCAAATTCAGAAGTCATGGAGGAATCAAGAGTGCAGAAATTCTTGGGAAAGAATTTCAGTTTGTGGAAGGTACAGATGCGATCATTATTGGTTAAGCATGATCTTGCAATAGCAATCAAGGGTAAAATGAAGAAGCCTACCACTATGACAGATGTGACTTAGACCAAAAACTGATGAGAAAGCAATGGCAGAGATTTTTCTCTTGCTGTCTGAGAATGTGTTGTTCAATGTGACCAATGAAAACACAACAAAAGAGGTATGGGACAAGCTCCATTATATGTACCAAATGGCATCTACTGCAAACAATTTTTTTATAATGAAGAAGCTTTACAAGTTAAAGATGCAAGATGAAACAACGATGTCAAATCACATAACTGAGTGAAATACTCTTTTATGTCAAGCACACTAAGGCAGTCATCTTATTATATTCCTCACCGGATAGCTAGGATAGTGTGGTAACAACAGTTAGCACTTTTGTAATTGGCAAAAAAAAGCTAGTGTATGATGAGGTGGCTTCTACACTTCTTATTGAAGACATGAGGAGAACTAATAAAGAGTTTTCATTCGGTGATGTGCTAATGATGGTGAGTACAAAAAATAGAGGAAGAACTCAACATAGAGGTAGAATAACAACAATCGAAGGTCACAATCAGCTAGAAGATCGCTGTCCCAGGGTAGAAAAAATAATTCTTGATTTTGTGGAAAGGTTGGTCATGTTAAAAAGGATTGCAAAAAATATAAAAGAGCTCAAGAAAAGGTTTTGGATAGTGGAGCAAACATTATTCATGATCACGGTGATGGTGTTTTGGTTTTTGCAACAATTGAAACAACATCAAATTCATGGGTAATTGACTCTGAGGCTTCATTTCATGCTTCTTCTTGTAGCAAAATCGTCAAAAATTACAAGGAAGGTAAATTTGGAAATGTTTATTTGGGTGATAATAAGCCTTATGAAATCGTAGGAAAGGGTGATATTTTGTTATCAATAGAAGGAGCCACTCAATTATTGCTTCAAGATGTTAGGCATGTTCCCAAATTGAAAAGAAATTTAATTTTTATCAGTCAATTATATGCTTAAGATTTTCTTACACTCCTCACAGACACAAGAAAAATTACCAAGGGTTCCATGATTATTGCCAAAGGGGATAAAGTTGGCAATCTATATGTTATAGAAACTAGTGATGAGGTGGGAATTGTGATGAGTGTTGTAGACAATGATGTTGTACTTTGGCATCAAAGATTAGGCCACATGAGCAAAAATGGGTTAGAGGTCATGCTTAATTGAGAGCAACTTCTAGGTCTCCAATCAACAAATTTAGAATTCTATGAGCATTGTCTTCATGGGAAACAAAAATGTGTCATTTTTTTAAAGCATGGTCATGACAAGAAGACAACACCATTGGAGTTAGTGCACTTGGATGTCCTCAGTCTGACAAAGGTAACTCCTCATGGAGGTTCAAATTTTTTAATTTCCTTTCTTGATGATTGAACAAGAAAGCTTTGGGTCTATATGATGTTTCGAAAGTCTGAAGTTTTCTCAAAATTTAAATTTTTTAAAGCTCTTGTTGAAAATCAAAGCAAGCAAAAAATCAAATATTTAAAATTAGATAATGGAGGTGAATTCTATTTATTGGAGTTTGATACTTTTTGTGTAGATCATGGTATTTGATGGGTGAAAGTTGTGCTATTCACCCCTTAAGAAAATAGGTCAGCAGAAAGACTAAATTGAACTATACTTGAGAAATTTTGATGTATGCAATCTAATGCTAGTTTAGGCAAAGAATTCTAGGCAGAGGCTTGTAATACAGTAGTGTACTTGATTAATTGATGTCCTTCATCTCATTTGGACTTTGGAATTCTAGAAGAGGAATGGTTGGGTAGAAGGATTTCCTATTCACATCTTTGAGTGTATGGGTGTCAAGCATTTGTTCATGTTCCTAAAAGAGCAAGCTGGATTCAAAGTCATAGGAGTGTATCTTCATGGGCTATGGTGAAGATTAGTTTGGATTTTGGTTATGGGCAAAGAAAATTTTATTCGTATGTCTTTTTTTAATGAGAGTAATTCCCCATTAAATCCACAATGGCAGCCTATGGTATCTACTCCTACCTCTATTTTAGATCCATTTCCTAGTACCAGTAGTGATTCATCTGAAAATATTGCAAAGTCTTCTTATACTATACTATAGACAGTTCAAACAAAGCCAATTTCTCTCATAAATTGCTCAATACCTTGCGAGCATATGGAGGGACATTGTTCTAATATAAACCATGGTCTTATAAACTCACATGGGTCTAAGATACGGGACACAAATATTGGCAATGAGAATGCCCATCACAACTTTGAACATACCTAATATCAAGCAAAGACAAAACATACTAGACTTCATGAAATATCTTAGTTAGTAGGCCACAGTGATAAGCACAATGCCTGTGTTGCTCAAAGGGTCAAGATTCCTAGTTTTGGACATAAAAATCAATAGGGACATGTCACCATAAACTCACAGCCCCCTCAATGCAATATTCAAACTCCCAGTCATGATGATTCTCACCATATCAAGAATTCTCTACCTCATGCTAGACTCCACGAGCTTGAGGGACATGGGATGCAGAATAGTGATGGTCATTCATGTAGGTTATTAGAGACCAATCCTAACAATGAACACCTTCACCAGTGTAATTTAGAATATCTCAGACCAGTCACTAGTGAAAAGAGCTATCAACAAATTGCAAAGAAAGAATGATACATTTGAGACTTATCATGATAGTGATAATGTGTTTGAGGATGTTGATGGATTCTTGCCAAGCACTCCTACCAACTTCACTTCACAATTGGTAATGGGAAGTCAAATCAACTACAACTTTGGGGATGGAAAGATGTTTTCACAAACCTTTGTAGCTATGCCTTTGTTGCCATACACCTCTAGTTTTTCTACACACATCCCAGATCGTGATATTGGGAATTCTTCTCCCTTGGTAGTAGCAAATGAGAGAAAAATATCAGTCATAGGCTCTCCAATTTAAGTAGTCTCTTTTGCAAATAACTCTAGTCAAGATAAAATAAATGATTCTATGGTTGAATTAAGGAGGTCTACAAGGCATAGGAGGATGCCTGCCAAGTATTCAGATTATGACCTACTTTATTTGGAAGGAGGCAGAGCCTAAGATTTTAATCTCTGATAAGGTAGAGCCAACCAATTTTAGAGATGCTTGCAAAAGTACTGATAAAAATGAATGGATGATTACAATGGAAGAAGAGATGAACTCTCTTAAAACCAATAAAACTTGGGATCTAGTTTCACTTCCACCCAACCAAAAAGCTCTTAAAAATTATTAGGTATATAAGATGAAAGAAGAAGATGGAAGAAGAAAGAGTTACCATGCTTAGCTAGTTGTCAAAGAGTATTCTTGGAAAAATGGGCTAGATTTTGTAGAGATTTTTTCACTAGTTGTACAGATGACTACAATTTGGGCAGTTTTGGGATTTGTAGCCATTTGGGATCTTGAGCTCAAACAACTTGATGTCAAGACGACCTTTCTACATGGCAACAATGAGTAATTGTACATGGAATAACTTAAAGGCTTTGTTCAAAAGGGGAAAGAACATCTCTATTGCTAATTGAAGTAGAGTTTGTATGGGCACAAGTAAGCTCCAAGATAGTGGTACATTAAGTTTGATCAGTTCATGGCTGAACACAACTTCACCCGGTGTGAATCAGATTTGTTCATCTACTATAAAAGACTTCCTAGTGGTGAGTTTTTCATTCTCCTACTCTATGTTGATGACATATTAGTTGCTGGTACTTCTCCTCAAATATTCAACAAGCTAAAGAAAGAGTTAGCTTCTCAGTTTTCCATGAAAGATTTACGGGTGGCCAAAAAGATTCTTGGGATGATTATGACTAGAAATAGATAGAAAAAGGTGCTAACTTTGTCACAAAAATCATACATTGACAAAGTTTTAGAGCGGTTTGACATGACTAAAGCTAAACACGTTCTTATTCCTCTTGCTTCTCACTTCTTCCTAAGTTTTGATTTGTGTCCCAAAACACAAGAAGAGAAAGATTTTATGCAAGATGTTCCTTACAAATTAGTAGTTGGTAGCATAATGTATGTTATGGTTTCTATATGTCCTGACATTGCTCATATAGTGGGAGTAGTCACTAGACTCATGAGCAATCTCGGGAAGCCTCATTGGGAAGTAGTGAAGTGGATATTTTAGTATCTCAAGGGTACTTCTAATTATGCATTATGTTTTGGTAGAAATCATGCTCAACTACAAGGATTTAGTGATTTAGATCTTGTTGGAGATCAAGAAAAATGCAAGTCTACTACTAGTTATGCTTTCATATTTGCTAGGGCTGCCATTACTTGGGCCTCAAGGCTGCAACATTGTGTTGCACTTTCTTCTACCGAAGCTAAATACTTGGCTCTTTCTGAAGGAGCTAGAGAGATGATTTGGTTGCAATGCTTGTTCATCAATCTACATTGGCAACAAGATGAAAATATTTTATTTTGTGATAGTCAGAGTGCAATTTTTATGGCTTATAGTCAATCCTCTCAGCAATGCTCTGAACATATTGAAAATCACACTCACTATGTTTGCTATGTGGTAGCAGAAGGACAACTAAAGGTTGTCAAAATTGATACCAAGATCAATCTAGTGGATATGCTGACAAAGGTTTTTGCCAAGGAGAAGTTTGAATGTGCCAAGACTTCTCTCGACCTTGTTAAAAAGAAGTAGATCAGCATGTAGAGCAGGAGAATGAATGATCAGCTAGTGTATTTGTTGTCTTCAAGTGGGAGATTGTTGAATATTGAAGGCCAATAGACACATGAGTATTTTACCTGCTTTTATTGTGTCTGTTTAGCTGATCATTTGTGATCTATAAATGCTAATAGCATGTATTGTAAACTCATTCTATTTTCTCATCAATATAATTCCTCTGCTCTTAGTGTGGACATAACCATGATTTGTGGTGAACCATGATAAACTACTATGTTTATGAGTCTTATTGTTCTATATTTTTCCTTTTTCATTCTTTATTAATTTACAAGAAGAGTAAAGGGGATAGGTAACCTCTTAAGCATAGTGGACCTATTGAATTCAAAGAAAATCGATTTGTTCGGGGAGGTGATGGAGGAAGAGGTGGTGGCGATGGTGAGATCGATGTGGGTGAAGAGCGAGGAGGGGAGAGTGAGTGTAAGTGTGAGTGAGAGCATTGCATCTTATGTATCCTGTGGCAAGGTGTTTGAGGAATTAATAATGGAAGTTTCTTATCTAATGGGACCTATGAATATTGGTGAGTTTTTCCCTTCGCTAGGGTGGTTGGACTTGCAAGGGATAAGGTGACATATCACGAATGTCCACTAGTGCTTGGATGCATTTTTTGACAAAATAATAAATGAACAAGAAGAGTACAAGAGGAGGAGTAGTGTAGAGGAGAATGAGGTGTATAAAGATTTGGTTGATGTGTTGGTGGACATGGAAATCAAAACAAAAGATAAGAAGGCAACCACTTTTGTAAGTTAAACTTTAATTTGGCTAGAGGTCAATTGGTTTATTTGAATTGGACTAGCTTTGACTAAAAAATCCATATACATATCTTGCATCCCATACTTTTGATTATATCTATGTATCAAAGAGACCAAATTTCTAGAATTCGTTATAATTATAGTGAAAATTTCTGATTTGTGTTAAGATTTCTTCATCAAGTATTCAAATCACATTGTCTGATCTAGAATAAAAGTTTTGTAAGTTTATTATGGATCACGTAGTATGAGTCAAAATTTTGATGGGAAAATCTTAACACAATCTAATCTAAAATATTTCACTCTAAATATATTTATGTATTTTGAATTTATTCTTTGACAAATTTTTAGAATGGTTTTCTTTTAATGTTTGAAATCACACTAAGCCATCTATCCTTAGCAAGAACGAAAAAATATAGTTTGTTTTAAATATTTATTCAACACTATTCATAAATTATGGAAAATTTGTGTGATCTAATCTATATGACATATTTTTTAATACATGCATTAATTTCTACAAGTTACTCTAAGATAATGTTCCTTGGTGTAATAGATACATCATCAACTACACTTGAATGAAAAATGAGTGAATTACTGAGAAATCGAAGTGTGATGAAGAAATTACAATAAGAAAGTAATTCTATAATAAAGGAAGATGAGAAACCAACATATTCTCATTTTTTAAGAATGGAATACTTACATTGTGTTGTGAAAGAGACTTTGAGATTATATCCACTAGTTCCCATGCTTCTACAAAAGCTTGCATTATGAAAGGACATGATCATGACTACAATATACCAACAATATCATGGCTTATTGTGAATGCTTGCGCAATAGGAAGAGATTCAAGAGTATGGAAAGAGCCTTTAGTATTTAGACCTTAGAGATTTATGGATAAAAATATTGACATAATAAGAGATTTAGAATTAGCTATGATTCCTTTTGGTGCAGGAAGGGAACTTTGTCTTGGGTCTTCCATGGGAATCAAACTTTTTCAAGTTGCATTAGGACATATCTTGCACTACTTTAATTGGAGAAGTGAAGGTGATATAGATATTAATGAATCTTTTTGAACAACAATTGCTAGAGAAAAACACATTTTTGGCTTTCCACAGTTGAGGGTGGCAACATAATCCATAAAAAATATAGTCAGTGTAAATTTATTAGTACATTTTGCTTCAAATCATATAAGCTCATATAGTTAATAAATAAATTTTTATCACATTGTGATAAGAATTAAAACTAATGTG
This sequence comes from Cupressus sempervirens, assembly GCA_028749045.1. Classification (NCBI taxonomy): domain Eukaryota; kingdom Viridiplantae; phylum Streptophyta; class Pinopsida; order Cupressales; family Cupressaceae; genus Cupressus; species Cupressus sempervirens. The sequence goes on from CM053792.1 coordinate 318,576,947, forward strand.
GTAATGCATTGGAACATGTTATGTATAAAGCATGTAGTAGTTGAAGGGCTCCAAGGGTGGTTTACTTTTCATATCTTTGGTTTGTCCTAAGATGTTATTAAAATATTTCAAATGGCCTTTAAATATTTCATGTTATTAAAATGTATGTTCTTTGTCTCTATGTTAACTATCAATAGTGTACTATGTCCACCCTTAAACATCACATACTAAGAGAAAAGTTATAAATGGAAAAAATTAGTCAATTTTGACTATTTAACACTTTTAGCCTAGGAATGAAGCTTCAATATGTGATGTTTAAGTCATTCCATGTTTCTAGAACATCCTAATAGAGTTTGATTTGTATAAGGTTTTAGTCAATTTAAAGATCATGCGACTTTCAATTAAAAATATATTATGAATTAAAATACTTGAAATCAGTCATACATCTTTGTCTAGATTATATTAATATTTCCTTATTTATTAATATTTATTACTTGCAATGCATAATAAATCAATTTTTTTAAATTATGTTTCAAAAGTGTAAAAATAAAATTAGTTTTTATGATTTATTATTTAACACATTAAAATTTCATTTACAATTTGGCTTTAAGATAAATTTCTTTATTCATCGATTTGTGTAAGAACTTTTTATTCTTGGTAGTTTTATATTGAGCTTAAAAAGTGGTAGGATATCCATATATGTTGAATAATGTCAAATTACTTGGTTGACATGCTTGGCAACACGAAAATCATAGAAGAAGATAAAAATACACTAAATCTTGTAAGTTGACATTAATTTTGGTAACAATAAAGAGGTTAGTTTGATTAATATAAATTCATTTGAAAAATACACACACTCTTAGAAGCCAATGCATACTTTCAAACATATGCATTAATTGATAGAGCCTAAATTTATTCTATAATAATTTAAGAATATAATACATGTATTATCTTTTCAAATAGACATTATGATTATATAAACTAGTTCCCTTGCTCATGTTGCAAAAATCTATTAAAGCTTATACTAATGAAAGGACTCAATTATGACTACTTTATGATAACAAAAAAAAGTATTATACACAATTCTTGGCTATAGGAAGATATCCAAGAGTGTGAAAGGAGAGCTTTCCCTTAATCTTTCATGTGAATTGTCATTGTTTAAGTTGATTAGGAGGTCCCTTTCACTACTTAATTTGAATAGTGAAGATTATATTGATAGGAATGAATCTTTCAACACAACAATTACAATTTTTTGAACATTTATTTGCTATTCTATCTTGGAGCTTAAATTCAAATGGATCTTATTACCTAAAATTAGAGTTATTTTAGGAAGTTGAACCTTTTCCTACAATATATGTAAAACATGAATTTCATAAATACTTTTATCTCATTATGATGAGATGAATAAGAAGTAACATTGTAATGTATTGCAACATGCTATGTATTGAACTATATCAAATAAGTTAGTAATTATTATACCTTATTTCTCTAATATCTTATGTTATCTTTTGATAGTTTTCTATGGCCAGTGTTAAACATCAAAAACTAAGAGAAAAATTAAGCTTTAGAAAAATAAGTTGACATTGACTATTTAACACTTTTAGCTTAGGAACGAAGCCTTAGTTTGTGATGTTTAAGTTGTTTTATATTTCTATAGTGTTGCAATAGAAATCTATTCGTGTAAGGTTTTGGGTAATCCAAAAACCATGTTACTTTTAATCAAAAACATGTTATGTATTAAAAATAAATTTTTATAAATCCATAAATCATTATCTCTATTTTATTAATATTTATTATTTATTAACATTTAATAGTTTAAATGCATGATAAATATATATATTTAAATTATTTTTAGAAATAAAAATATATATTTAATTATTGTTATGAGTTATTATTAAACATGTTAAAATTTTTATTATGACTTGTTTGTAAGCTAAATTTATTTATTCATTGGTTTGTACATAAGAACCAACATATCTTGATACATCTTATTAAGCTCAAAAAGTGGTACGATATCCATATATATATTGAAGAAATTCAATCAAATTATTTGGTTGACAAGCTTGTCAACATGAAAACCACACTAGAAGATAAGATGACAATTAATTTTGCAAGTTAACTTTAATTTGGGTAAAGGTAAATTGGTTACTTAGATGAATATAGATTCATTTGGAGAATGCATATAGAATTGTATAATGCATTGCGTACCTTTAACGATATACATTAATTAATAGAACCTAAATTTATTCTATAATAATTCAAGAGCAAAATACTAATATTGTGTTGTCAAATAGACATTGTAATTATATCCACTAGTTACCTTGCTCACATTGCAAGAATCTATATAATCTTGTATCAATGAAAGGAATTGATTATGAATGGTAGATAATAAGAAAAATAAGGCTTATACTCAATTCTTGGGATATAGGAAGAGATCCAAGGACATGAAAGGAGAGGTTGTCCTTAGTTTTTCATGAGCATTGTCATTGTTGAAGTTGTATTAAGACCTCTTTCACTACTTTTATTGGAGACATAAAGATCACATAGATATGAATAAATTTTTTAAAACAAAAATTATGATTTATATAACATCAATTTTTTATCCTATCTTGGAGCTTAAATTTAAATGGATCTTATTGCCTTGAAAAATAATTATTTTAAGAAGTTAAACCTTTCCCTGCCATATGAGTAAAACCTAGACTTCATAACTAATTTTATCTCATATTGATGACGTTAGTGATAATTAAACCCCTTTTCTCTAATATCTTATGGTTCACAAAAAACTTAATTACCTCTATTAGATAATTTTACAAAGATTATTGAATTATTAATGTTTAAAACTTGTTAATTACTTTTACTTTTGTATTAGAATTCACTTTTGGTCATTTGTGTCTTATGATACCATTATTTTATTAAATTATTATTTGTCAATATATTTTATCCAGTTTTTTATTATTATTTGTTACAAGTTATCATTCAAATAAAAGCTTATTTATAGGATGTTTGTATATTATTTATTTATTTCTAATTTAATACAATAACCTGTAGATCCTTTTATTATTTTGTATATTATCGATTCAAAGTATTTATTTTTACAAAACTAAGTGAAATTTTATAAATTAAAAAGAGGAATACAAAGACAATTGTCTTTGTCAAAGAAATAACCCACCTAAAGAAGGTCCAAATAGGGGCACTATAACCAACCATATCATCCATAATATTATTTTCACTTGATCTTTTCAATTTAGTCTAATTGAACTAGAGGAGATAGTAATTTGGACCTTTTCCTAAAATGCTCATTTTTCAATTTCAAATATCATAAAGTTATAGGTTGATATTTTCTAACCTTTTCCTTCAAGGGATCTTATTTAGATCCCAAATCTAGCTTCTGAAAGTGATAATTTTTATAGATCTATGGTCATAGTGAAATTCTTATGATTTATTGGATTTTTAAAAAGGGATCTCTCATAAAAAAAAATATGATTCTTGGGTGAAGACAAGGATAAAAGCATTTTTCAAAAATGGTTTTTTTTGTCAGTACATGTTAGAGGGTTGGGTGCCCTTTCTTCATCTCTAGAATTTAAAGTTTATTTTTACAAATTACTTTTATAAACATTGGGAGTAGTGGATGAGTTTCATTGAAGATCACCCTCCTTACTTCTTTTGGTCCCTTGTTCTAAATGAATTCTTTATAGTTGGTATCCCCTTTTAACCCCAATCTAGCTCCAAAGTGGTTATGTTGGAGTATGACAACCATGTAGCTATTAATTAGCATAAGTTATCTCATATTTTTTCCCCTATCCATAAGGATAGAAGGACTAAATATAATATGATGTGAAAATATTTCCACATATGTTTGTTTAAATTAACATAGATAGGGTGACCAATGGTAATACTATTGCTAGTACCAATAGGGGAGTGCCTCATGATCACATTATTAGATATTTATCAATGTTGCCCTTCCCATTAGGTAATTAGACACAATAATTTCTTAAGCTAAATATGCCTAGATTTTTCTTATTATATCCTTACCAAGTGTCTACAAAATGTGTGACATGAAAGGAGTTCTTTAAAAATTGTTAACTTATTGAAAGGAGTCTATAAGTCTAGGTCATCTATATCCATGAAATTATCTTGGATTTTTTGGATATTGTTAGCCCTTAGATGAATTTATTATCTCCTATACCTATTGAAAAGGAAGTTCAATACTGGATTTCTTTAACAAAATTCATATTTTCAAAGGATTTAATATGTTGGTGGGGGTCTAGTGATCTAATTCCCTTTGAGGTTAAAAAATTATATTACTTGATGATTCCAATTATTTTTAAGGTAAAATCTTTATGGTACATCATTTTTATTTACTTTGTACATATTTTCCTTACGATTTGGGGTATAGTATGTCCTTTCATTGTAACTAGATCTCACTGTTCAATTAATAATTTGGACATGTTATTAATTACCTTAGTGCTAATTGTTACTAGTAGACATATTGAGCCCGATGTCCCATGGTTTGTAAAATAAATTGGAGGCTACACTAAGAAAGTGACAATACATGGAAGGATCTCATCATGGCTACTAATTATATAATATTTTCAAGGAGGTACTATTAATCTCCTATTAAACTCTTCATGGTGAGTTGATTTAGCATACAAACTATTAGTCTTGGTTTCTAAGGTAAAAAATAACTATAGTTTGGTTCTAAGATAATTGATTTTACTCAAAATTTTATTATTTAATTAAAGATGCATATATATATTTATTATTTAATTCCAAAATCAATCCTAATAAAAAAAAATCAAATAGCACTATTGGTAACTAAAAGTGAAACCTTATTAGGCATACTTAAAGCTTAAATTTGAATAGGATGCTCAAAATCATATTTGAGTATTGTCATTAGTGAAATAGTTGAGCTTCTTGATCTTGTAATTGTCAATCTTTTTCTTAAGCAATGTCTTATAGAATTAGATTCTTAGGTTGGATTATATAGAGAATTTAAGGACTTCAAGCCATAAGATATTAGTTTGTGTGTTTATGGATAGGTCTATTTTATAGAGCAAAAATACTTTAAAATAAAAAATACATAAGATCTTTACCTAGTCTCTATAGAAATGAACTTGTTGATTGCAATAAAAGAAAAATTAATGAGTTTTTCATTAACCTCAAAGATGGTAAAATACATATAATACCCTACTATGGATAATTAAAATTTAAATATAATAACATAAGTTTTCTTTTTATTTTTCTCTAAAACAATATATCAATGATTCTCTTCCCTCTTCCACATTCATTATCTAAAAATTTTCATATTTAGAGTTGAATAAATTGAGGTAAACCATTTTTAAAACCTCTATTAATATAATTACTTGATATGAAAATCATCTAAATGGTCATATTGTACTGCAGGATACATATATAGTCTACCAAGTTATAAAGAATGTTGTTAAATTGAGGTACATGAATCTAGAGATAGATTAAGGTTATTTAGGTCTTAAGTTACCTCTTGCTTCTAATATTTCATGTTTCTTTCATGCATTTTTCCTATAGATCTCTTTGTTTACCATTACCATATTTTCATAATATTCTCTTTAATATTACATTTCACAAATAGATCACTTTTATTAACTACTTCAACACTTTTCCAATCCTACCAAGCCTATATATTTTTCTTAGAAAAATAATAACTTTTTTTTTTTCATTTTTTTCTTTCATACAATGCAAAATGGCTACAAAGTATAGTCCCTCCCTAGAGCTTCTTCTCAATTTTAATATATAAATAGGAGATAAAATGATATGTTAAATTTGGCATGGGTAGACAAGTGAGTTAGAGATGTTAAAAACAATTCAACAAATGTTACATTCAAAACTCAATTTCATGAGTCAAAAAAGACTGATAGGAATAAATGTCTTGTAAGGCCTACACCATCCACTTAAAGTGTGCTTGTTAAGTGTGGGTTCCTATGAAGAAATAATTAAAAGAAAAAAATGCAAGTGTTTTATACACTTTTTTATGAATATTTTAAACCTAGTCATCTAATGAATTTTTGATACAACTAAGCTTAAATGTCTAAGATCCAAAATTTAACAAAGTTGGAATCTTATGGATTTATATTCTAATACCTTCAAATAAATTTTACCCCAGTAAATATGTTATATTGGATAATACTAGTTTAACACTGAATAAAATTCTACCTTGTCATTCATTGGGTGGGTGATTTGAAAAGAAATATAAACTTGTAATAGGTTTTTGAATTTAATAATTTAAAAATAAGAATAAAAAATAAATACCAAATATATCTGAGTGGAAGAGGTATGTACATATGTAAAAAATGTCTACATTTAAGAAGAAAGTATTAATAAATGACAATACCAATTATTTTAATAAATACAAAAAATTATAATGAGGTAATACGGACAAAAAATAGAAAAACTTGATATTCCCTCTAAAAAAATATTTTGGAAAGAGTGAAAAGTAAAAATTCTAAGCCAACAATTTCTTTGTGGCCAACTATTCAAGCTTAAATTTTAAGAGTCCCATTTTTGGAGATGATTTCAAATAATCCATTAGGAATTTTTTTTCTTTTTCATGTACCCTCTTCTAGAAAAGTGTGACCAATTCTACGGAGCATATTTTCATCATAGCAAATTTTTTGGCACTAAATATACAAAATAATACTTATGAATTTGGCTATGATAGACTTTAAAAATTGGTTCCTAAAGAATAATCTAATTGATAGTTTGACATCTAATGGCATTTTCATTTGGAACAACATACGAAATGGATTTCACAACATTCCAAAAATATTAAGCAAGTTTAATTTTAGAGGAGATTTATGAACCTTTAATTATTCTTTTAAATATACCATCCTTCCCAATTATGGATTTGATAATTTTACAGTAAGATTAAAGATTTTAGAAATAGCCAAACCTCTAAGAAATCCTTTCAAATGAAAAAAATGTGGTTCTTATTTGAATAGTTTCCAAAAAATATCAAACAATGGTTGAAGGAGGAAAGCTTGAAAGGATCTAAGATGTTGAGTTTTGTGGCTAAATTAGAAATTATAAAAGAAAAAGTGCTAGATTGGAACAAAGACCACTTTAAATATACTTTTCAAAGAAAATATAGAAAAATAAGAACAACTATAAATCCTTAATCTAGAAGTGATCCAACAAGGTATGAAAAATGAAATATACCAAAACAATAGAACTAGTTACAAAGAAGGAAAATATCCTAACAAAAGAAGAAGTATTCTAGAAACAAAATTTTGAAGAAACATGGTTAGCTAAAGGATAGAAATACAGTTATTTTTAAAATATTACCCTTAAAAAATATCAAAAAATCACAAAATTAAAGGATTATCAAGGGAATATAGAAGACAACCTTTGCAAAACAACAAAGGTCTTTGCAAACTACTTTACATAAATATTTATTTATTATGAAACCTCAAACTTAACAACAAAAAATAAGATAATAGCTAATATGCTGAGATTAGTAACAAATAAAGATGATACAAATATATCAATAATAATTTCTCTATAGAAGAAATTGAAGAAACCCTCTTTCAACTCAACATAGACAAATCTCTAGGCTTGGATTATTTTCAAGCATTATTTTTTCAAAAGTTTTGGGATGTACTCAAACATGACCTATGGGAGGTCACTAATGAAAATAGAAACTCAAGTTCATTGTTTTCTAAAATCAACAATACCTTATTAGCTCTAATCTGTAAGAAAAGTAAACATGAGGAACCTAGAGATTTTAGATTGATGGCTTTATGCAATACTATATATAAAATTCTCTCCAAATATTTTGAAAATAGATTAAAGAAAGTATTATCTAAACTCATATCCAAAGAATAAACATGATTTATCCCTAATAGATCAATCTTTCATGGGATAATTATAATACAAGAACTTATTCACTCAACTCAAACTAACAAGTAATTGTGTATTTTAATGAAATTAGACATCCAAAAGTCATATGAAAAAGTTGATTGGAGATTCTTATGAAAGTCTTCAGAAGCCTTTGGTTTCTCTTATCAAATGATTGACTAAATATTCAAATATATATCTACACAAAAAATCACCTTACCCATTAATGACACCCCTAAAAAATTTAGAATACGAAGAGGTGTTAGGAAAGGGGACTCAAAATCCCCCTTTCTATTCAATATAATGGAAAAGGAATTTAGTAGGGACATTAAATCAGTCCAATTATAAGGGAAGGTAAAAGGTATCAAAGTTCCATTGAAAGTTTCAAAAACAACCCATCGATAATTTGTAGAAGATATGATTCTTTTGGGAGAAAGCGCTATAGAAGAGCCATGGAATTTCAAATCAATTATTAAAACCTATATGGAAGCATCATGAAAAAAGTTTAGTCTAAACAAATTAGCTTTCTAAACACTATCTCTAATGTAGAAATCAAGATATGCAACATTATGGGATATAGAAATTGAAAATTTCCATAGAAATACCTAAGCATCCTATTAGAAAAAGATGTTAGAGACAAAAAGTCTTGAAAAATAATTGCATATAAAATATATTTAAAAAAATAGATAGATGAAAAGGGAAATGACTAAAAATATTAGGAAGAATCACAATCATTGAAGCAATATCATCAACAATTCCTATCTATCAATTGTCTTCTCTTCCTCTTCCTAAAGGAGTTAGGAGAAACTTATGTAGAAAAAAATATAAATTCTTTTGGCAAGGTACTTTAGACACAAAGAAGTAAGAACTTTTAACTAGGATAATATTTACAAACCTAAAGAGTGAGGAGGAGTGGGTATAAAAGACTAGAACTAGAAAAATGAAACATTATGAGATAAATTGAAACAAAAAAATTATGAAGAAAATGAGGTAAAATTAGTTATTTATTTCTCTACCATAAATACATAAACATTTGTAATCCTTTGTCCCTCTCTAGGTCCAAAACCGCCCAAGTGGATCTATAATCTAGAACATTATGATGAATAGTTTTTTGATCCCTTTAGTTTTGTTGTCTATTAGTATGAAACACTTAGTTATTTAGAAGGTAGAGTTGGTCAATCATCATTATGATTCAGTCACTCTATATAGGTCAACTTATTTTTTTGTTATACTTGTAGATAATCATGTTTATTTCAAGCTCTGTATGAGCCAAGAAAGTCTATGGTCACTAAGTATTCCTATGAAATCCAAGTTATCTAGTACACTGTGACTGCTGAGTAAAGCAGAGTTGGTATGTATCAAGCCTTACAAAAGGAATCAAGCTAGCAGAGGACAAGAATCTATAAAAGGAATAGTTATGACCAAGCATTAGAAACTATATGTGTTGAGTAACACTATTTGAACAAGAATGTTTGGAATGGAAAAAAGAAGAAGTAAACCATGTTTTGCCAACATGAAGATGAAATTTAATGATTGTAGAATTTTTTATGCATTTTTGCATGGATAACTTATCCCTATGAAGGAAAATTAGCCAATTAGATTAAGAGGAAAGAAGAGAAGCATCCAGATCATTGATTATGTTCTCAAAAAAAATGGATGTCTAACTAAAAGGCATATTAAAAATATCCATATGATGTGAAGTGTGGTGAATGTATATGTGAAGGGATTGTCTTTTGGAGGCTGCAAGTGAAGTTTTTTTATGAGACAAATTATAGAAACCAATAGGAGTGGTGAAGAGAAGAGAAGAGATCAAATCACAGATTGAAAAGACATGATCCACAACTAGCATTGTGAGTGCAAACTAAAGGATCAAGTACTAATGCAATCTAGAAAGTGAATCAGGGTGAATCTATTAATAGAGTGGTTTTAATAGACCTAATCAAATCTCCTAACAGAGTGTCTACTTCAATGCAATTTATAAATCCTCTAAAAGGTAGACCTAATATTCTTGTAATCTCTTAAAAGAGTAGATCATCAGAAGTGATCACAGTTGTAGTCCTAATAGGAAAACTTTGTTACCGTGGTAGTGAAGATTTTTGGGTGTCAACTTCACCCTAGTTTTACCTTCGCCTTGGAGGATTTCTAGGAAACCAAATATGTTTTTTTATGTTTCTACATTTATGCTTATGGTTTTGATAAATAGTTAGATCTATTTCAAGTTTAAGGTTATATTGTTCATGATCTAGATATGCGATGGATTAGTGGTGAATGTAGTTAAATTGTTATTTACATTGAAAGATAAAAGTTTTAGTAATCTTGATTCAATTCATCCCCCACCACCTTCCTTCTTAGTAGCTCACTTTCCCAATATAATTCCACCAATTTGTTTCAAGGCTTTATTCTCTTAGAAGACTTAAGAGTTGATATCTTAAAGATCAAGGCTTACAAATTAGACAAGATGATACACTCTTCAAAAAAATGGCTACTCAAAAAAATGATACACTCTAGACATTTTAAAGAAATGTTTGAAAATGAAAATTCCAGTGAAAATGATGTGGGAATAGGAGACCTATTAGAAAAGAACAACATTCTGAATGAACATGTCAAAGGATTGAAGAGGGAACATGAAATCTAATGAGTAAGGCTATGTGAAGTGATTGAATAGAAAAATAACAATGGAGTAGACAAAGTCATGGAAGAAGAAGATAAAAAAAGAGGACTAAGTAGACTTCATGAAAGAAAATAAGATGTGTAGAAGCTTATAAACAATTAGTTGGAAATGATGAATCAATTGCTACATACTAATCAGAAACTAAATGGAAAGGACGTAGTGATTGAAAATATGAAATCACAAAGTGATCAATTGATAAATAAGCTAAGATCTAAGAAAGAAATAATGGAGAGGATGTACAAACCTAGCAAAGCTATAAGATACTTTGAATAATTGTTGAGATCACCAAGAACACCTAGTGATACCAAGATTTAATGTGGTTCACCAAATCCCTGAGCTATGTCCACCAATTATCAAGTTCAATATTATTATGATCTAATAATTATAACCTAATTACAATCTATAATCTCTTACAACTCAATACTATTGCAAGAAGTAATTTTTGCATCACACCTTATTAAAAACCCCTAACCCTAAGCCATTTTATAGAAGTATTTTTACCATTTTAGGGTTATAATTAATAATTATATGTCAGCCCAAAATCTTGATAAAATAGGGCCCAAAAGAACTATGAAGTATGTATAGTACTTTCCTAACCAGTCACCACAAACTAATAATCTCACACTTGGTGATTGATCAGACTCCACACTAGATAACATATGAGTGAAGAGATCTTTACATCTTTTGCAGAGATGTTGAAGTCCCAGATACAAATGTGAGTGAATTATTTATGTTCTTCTACAATAATAGATTAAAGAACCATCTTCCTTCAAATCCATGCCATAGACAGTTAAGTAAATTGACTTAACTAGAGTTATTTGTTGATGTAGATCTTATTAAAGATTTTATTAAAACTTAGAATCCTATCACTCACTCTTTTCACAAAATGGATAGGAGTATAATATGTGCATTGGATAGGGAGATATTTGTTAAAGAATTTGGTCTTCAAGGACCTATAAGCATGAATATTAATTTGGAAAAAAATTAGGAGACATTTCAAGAACAAATTTTTTTTTCACATGTTGAGTAATGAGACATAATATCCCAATGAGAAAGAAGCAGATGGGCTAAATTCAAAAGATGGTTGATAATCTTATGCCACTAGAATTTTTTTGTACATACTTCCAAAATATAATTTTTGGAGTGAATAAGGTGTTGGGTGTGGATATGACCATGAATGCAACCAATGATGCTTATGTGATGGCCATAAACATCCAAATCAATATAAAAATGTAGGATATGGTTATGTGAAGCATATAATAACCCTGATGCATAATGAAATTATGGTTGCAAAGAATGGATAAATGAGGAATTTTAAGCTCCACAATTATTCAATGCTTATGCATATGATCCAATATAAAAACATTGGCTATATGTTAGTCTAGATTTTATTGAGAAGAGTTAGGACATGAGAGAGTTTCTCCATGTGTAATAGTGGAAAAGTACATGGAATCATTTTTACCCTTATGCCTACTCAATTTCATTTTACAATGACTTTGTTTTTCCAATTTTGGATTGTAATTTAGAAAGAGTCCAAAAAATTGTGAGGACATTGCTCAAACCTAATTAGTATTTTGAAAAGGTTAGATTAAATAATAATTGGTGGGATATGTGTGTGTGTGTGTGTGTGTATGTATATATATATATATATACATATATATATATACATATATATACATATATATATGTATATATATATATACATATATATGTATATATATATGTATATATACATACATATATATATATATGTATATATATATATATATACATATATATACATATATATATATGTATATATACATATATATGTATATATATATACATATATACATATATATGTATATATATATACATATATACATATATACATATATATATATATATGTATATATATATGTATATATATACATATATATGTATATATGTATATATATACATATATATATATATATATGTATATATATACATATATATATATATGTATATATATTTGGGAATAGCTCTATAATAACGATATATGGATCTCCATATCCACCCCATATATTGCCAAGATTATTACTAGAAAAGTTAGGGATTTTTCCGTAGAGGAGAAAAGGAAGATTTATAGGTAGAAGTTTCAAAATAGGATACTTTACAATTGGTAAAGATTTCATAGATGTGTTTGTTAAGTTCTTTAGATACTATAAATCAACATCCTTTGTTACTAGAACCTATGACCGAGAAGGCATGTTTAGAAGTGCCTTGAGAAATATGAGATTTAATCGCTTGCCTCTAACTCAAGAGATGTCAGAGGAGGATGTGATTTCAAACTATTTATTTGATAATATTTGCAATAATAGGGTCTAGAAATGGAAAGATATAATAAGAGTGGAGGTAGAGATGAGGAAAGATGTTCCAACATTTTTTGGATTTTATAGTGAGGAAAAGTATTTGGATAGATTTAATAAATATATTGAAAAAATTATCAAAAAATTATGTCACACTTGCCTAAGGTTAATGAACAAGAGGAGGAAAGAGTAAATCATAACTACCCTAAACCTAATGTTTTTTCTTGAAGAAGAGGAAGAGGAACCTAAATCATCAAGATGCACTAAGAAACACCCTAAGAGAAAAATAAATTGATAGATATACCTAAAAAGGATAGAGAAAAGGCCTTGAAAATCTTACCTATAAAATAGAAAAACTTTATAACTTGAGGAAACATTTATTGATGTAGAAAGCTATAGAGAGTAAGAATGTTCCTAGTGAATTAGAGTTAGTTTCCAAGATGTTAGATGATAGAGTTATCTAATCTCAAGAGTTTCTACACGATGATTTTTTCAAAACTGATGAATTTAAAAGTTTCTTTTTTAAGTTGAAACAAAACAAATTAACTTTGATGCTACAACTAGGAGAGTCAGATGAGAAATTTATTGAGCATATAGTTAAGTTTCAAGCTTATGACCTTGATAGTGAGACACTATCTATAGAATAGGCTATGGACCTAGTACGAAGAAGTGGAATGCTATTACTCCCTAGATGGGATTTGATTTCCTCTTTCATGCTAGACTAGATAGGAAAGTAGGAAAAATTAATATCCCATGAAGAATTTGTCCTCAAAGGTCTATGGAGGGGATCCAAATATAACATAGATGCACAAAATATGGTAGTTTGGAATATTAACCTAGAATCGAAAAAGCCAAAGTTAATGGAGATATATGACACTCCTCAAGTAAGCATAATTTTCCAGACTGTACAACCGACATCTAGTGGAGTAGTGCTAGGTTTTTTGAGTGTAGTGTCAACATTGAGCAAGGAAAAATTAGATCAAATTGAAGATTAGTTGGATTAGAAATGTAAGGATTAGGTTTCCACCAAGAAACAATATGAGGAATAATTAAGGAGAAGTTATGAAATGGAGAAGCACATTCAAGAATCAAAGGGAGAAATAAAAGATTAGAAGCGTGTTTCCAAGCCTTTAGTAGAGGTGAGTGAAAAAGAAGTCCAAACAAAAAGAGATGAATTGACATAAATGGTGACAATAGATCAACTTGTGAATATGGAGGTTGATACAAGAGCCCAAATGTGAGCTAGGGGATTACATACAATGAAAGGTATACTACTCTACATGCGAATTATACTAAAGAATCTCTCTCAGAATATGCATAGCATCTTCATATCTCTCCTAGGTACATAACACCAATGTTCATAGGTATTATCTTCATTGACTCCTTAGTTTAATCAGTGGGTTGATTATTCCCAATTCTTTGATAAGTTAATTCCAATGATGGCTAAGAAGAAGGAGTTTCTAAGAGAAATTATTACCATGGAGAAAATTCTTGGTAGGATAAAAGAATTATATGGTTTCCTTATTAGTAAATTGTAATTTGTTGACAATAAGATAAAATTTCTTCTTTATGGTATCCATGATTTTGTTTCTTCTATTGTTAATAGTGATAGAAGTTTAAAAGAATGACATGAATTTTCTTCATCCTTTGATCAAATTTTGAATAATGAGAAAGTTGTCTCAAATTTTAATGAGGATGTGGATGCATTAGTTATCTATGAGGTTATTAATACTTTGTATAAAGTTGAAGTGGATGAACAAGTTTGTTGCCAAAAAAAGGGTCATTGAAGATTCAAGGTAGAATAAGAATATAAATGAACTAATTGTGGTTAGAGATGCTATATGTCCAAATGAGGAAAAGGACATCACTATTTGGGAAGTTGTAGAAGGGATAGAGGCCTTTCCTATTGGAGATAGTTAGTGAACATAATTGGAACACACTATGAAGAGACACAAGAGAGAGGACACTCATCAGAATAGAATATCTTACTTGTTTAGTTCACCAACTAGGGATATGCATACATTACAAAGAAAGAATTGATCCTAAATACTCATGCTATCATCTATTCAATTTTACGAACTATCTCCAATATTCTTTTTTGTTATTTTGTCTTAAATGTAACAAGTCTTATGTCTAATTGAAATGTAGCATGTGTCATTTCCATCCAACCTGAATCTTTTTGTAATCCTTGACTATAAAAGGATTTCTAAGTCTTTGAAGAGGGGTCTAAATTTTGGAGAATGAATAACATGTTTCTATTTCAAGTCAGTTCAATATTGTATATTACATTTTTTTGGCTTGCTCATACATGAAGGAAAATAGAGTTTTTGTATTTTAAGTCCATCTTGAGTTATTTTATCTCATAGATATGACAGTCTAATTATATTATTTCAAACAAATTAGTTCAAATGAACAATTTATGAGAGTTGTCCAATTCAGATTTTGTCTCTTTTCATATAATTCTTGAATTTTATGTAATTCAATATTAAGTAAACTGAATTTCTATTATAGTTCACTTAGAATTATATCCCATCTCATCTTTTGTTGTTAATCAAATGATAATAAAAATGTTCAATGTGTTATGAAAGAAATTAAGGGTTTAATGAGAATATTTTTATAAGTTTGTGATTTTAATTGAGTATTGGTTTTCTTCACAAAGTGAAGGAGTGGATTTAAGGTTTTAGTGTCATATTTATAAGTAAAATTCTAATGGATAAAGCATTGGCCATGTTAAGTTTCTATGAAAATTGTTAGGCTTACATATCATTAAAGTCTTTAATCAAAAGCTTTTATTTTATGTTGAAATATGGATCTAAATGAATTAGCCCATACTTGACTCAAAAACCTTACAATATCAATTATTAGATGTATTTCATCCCTTGGGTTTTCTTTAGTTAGAAGAATTAAGGATTGTTAACTACTTTGTGTAGGAATTAGAAATAGATGTCTAAAATTGATAAGAATAGATCATACTGATAGTAGGTATACCCACCTGAAGTTTACAGAGTTTAAAGGAAAGAAGACTTTATTATCTTGTCATTTGGTTCTATTGGTCTATTAGGATATACTTGACATGGTTTGTAGCTGAATCCTAGGTATTTTCCACTTTCCAAAAGGTAATGAAAAACCTCTCAAATCAAGAGCTAACACCTTCTTCTTTTGTTTTCTTAACTATGATGTTCTTGTAGTCTGACTCCTTTTTGTTTTAAACCTTGTTTGTGTCATCTATTTTTTCTTTAAAATCTATTTTTGTTACTATATCTTTGCATATGTGGATGGTATGTTATTAATAGTCTTCTCCCCACTGCTTCCTTCCCCTTTCAAATTCCTTTTTAGCATAATAATTCTTCTATAGTTCTCTTCATATGTCCCAAATCTCTGAAGTCCTCCATCCTTAGCTTCAACCAATAGTTTCTTAATTTTTAGTTCAAGCTTATCAATTATTGCTTCACAACCAAATTGTGTTACCCACACCAATCTATGCTCTATAGCTTTCACAATGCAAGAGTGTGTACTCTATAGAAAACATATGTCCTTTTTATATTTGATCACTAATTGAGATAGAATATTGTTCATTTTGTTCATTTTCTCTTGTATCTCCTTAAAGTGAAGCCACATCAAATTATTGGAGTTTCTCACTAGTACTTTAGTAAATCTATTCATTTGACAGATAATAGGTTCACCAACTAACCAATTCAAACTTCTCATACATGTAAAATAATTTTCTACATTGAAATGTTGGAATAACAATTGGAAAGGTAAACTACGAGAGTGAGGAGTGAATTAGTGCTTCAAACTTTTACCTATAAAATATTCACCATACATCCATCTCATAATTCAACAAGTAAACTAAAATACCATATAATGCATATACATCTAAAGTATGTAAATAAGTAACAATTAACACATGTATAAAATAAGATATGATTACCCAAAAATCCTCCAATGAGAAGGTGAAACTAGGGTGGGGATAATACTTACAAATCTTCACTATCACAATAATAAAGTCTATCAAATGAAGGTTATAATGTTTGATCATGAAACATGATCTACCATATTAAAATATTACAAAGAATATTAGGTCTTACTCTATTAAAGGATTTGAATAGCCTATTAAAAGTGTGTCTAATTAAAGGACATTAACTCATAATTAAGTAAGTACTTTGTTAGAGGACTTCAATATAGGCTATTAGGACTACTCTATTAAGATATTTAACCAACTCACCTATTAGAATGTCTTAGCTCAATGATCCTACAGTTAGCACTCAATTCCTTGATGTTAGATCACCTCTATATTGATGTGTGCTTGATTCTTTCTAATTAGATGTCTCTCCTTTGTCCACTATTTCCTTTCCTTTTTTCTCCTTTAACTAATTCTACAATGAAACTCAAATCATAATACCTTGCTCACCATGAATTTCCTATTTGTTCAAACAAACTCTCCTTCTCTACACTTAGAACATTTAGTGTTTGTCCTCCTTAAGAAGGCCTGAGTGACTTAAGATTAGGTATGAATCAACGGCTATGATTCACCCATATTGCCACTTAAACCTTCCCTTTTACTGATTGCATGCATGTAATACATAGGGATACAGACTTAAGATTCATCCTTATCAAAAAAAAGATTGTAAATAAATCCTTAAGTAGGCTTAAAAATGGTTTACATAGTAGTTTGTGCCAATACAAACAACTATGTCAAAATAATGTTACACAACATTTGAAGTCTGTAGTCCTTAGCACTAACTATAACTTTAGTTCTATCACTTAGAATCTAAATGACTTGGCATGAACTTCTTGCTCAACACCTAAATCACTTGGCACATACTATCTGCTTGACACCTGAGTGACTTGGCACTTGATTGACTCTGCACTCACTATTTACTTGGTATGCTCTAACTTATATGTTGTGCTTGGCATATGTTACTTGTTTAGCATGTGCTAAGTATATGACTTAAGTGTATAGACTCTCACTTTTCAAAACCAATATGTGATAAACAATTTCCCCCTTTGACATGAGTGTCAAAAACACTTGGTCATGCATTAATGATCTTATCCTTACGAGCATAACATAGATATTTGTTTGGCTTCTATACAAAATTTCAAAATATCAAAATTTTGCAATACATGACTTATCAGTCATACTTCAAAATATCATAATTCCCCATGAGATGATTGTTTAGTTTAGTTCTGTACTTTGTATCAAAATCTTTCTCATATTTAGTAGATTTGATTAAACTGATATTCTATCTCTGCCTTTGTATGAGCTGATATTTTGGTCTTTTGTTTCTCTGTTCACTTACTCTCTCTTTTTTCTTTTTCTCTTACTCCCCCTTGGGTTTTGTTCCTTGCTTTCTCTTTGCCTAACTTTTCTTGCTCTCCCTTTAGCTCCCCCATTACCCTTACTCCGCCTTTTTGATACTTATGTCAATGGGTTATACACTTATAGCTTGTTTGTATAAAAAATATTTATGGACCTCAAGTATAATCTTTAGAGCTACATCCAAATGATCACAAGTTACCTCCAAAGACTTGATTTGTATAGCTAGCTTAGCATCAACGTGGACTAAGCCTTCCAGTGTAGAAAGATTAGCATCATTCTTCATAAGAGTTTTGGCATAGCCTAGTTCCTTGTGCAATATCTTCATGTGTGGAGTCAATATTGACTAGATGTTGATTAATTTAGCTCTAATGTTGGCTTCATTTACTTGTAAAGATGATAACTAACTCTAGTATTGCAAGAGGTACTTGAAATTTTTCTCACTTTGAACTAGAGATTTGGAAAAAGTAGCACCAAATGACTGTATATGGCTCTCCAAACTCAAGATGTGATTCCTTATTTGTTGTGTGAAGAGTGTAGGATTATAGAATTTGGTGTAAAAAGAGAAAATTTTCTCTAATACCTTCTTCAAAATGTCTATCTTGATTTCTAGTACAACCTATATTAGTGCAATAACACTTGATATCTTCTCATTTACCTTATTTTGGAACTTCCTTTTAGACCATTCAAGTAGTTTTACATTTGTAACGAGGTCTATTTCATTAACCCTTTCTACTATATTGGTTAATTGTTCGATGATGGGCTTATTTTTATTTAGAGTTAGAAGACTGAATACATCTAGGAAAAGCTCTTTGATGTCAATCAAACCTTGCCTCTACCTATACTAACTTCTGAGTAGTTCTTGATTTTTTTCTTTGCTAGGGCCTCTTGTAATATACCCATTTTCTCAATTATGATTGCTACCAAATCAAATTTAGGAAATATAACCTATTCATCTAGGCTAACAACACCATATGTAGTTACCTCTTCTACCTTAGATGATCTAGGACTCAGCCTTGAAAATTGCAATGGTATAACATCTATGCTCAACTTCTAAAGGGCTTGACTAGAGGGAATAATAGATTCCTATCATGTCACCAATGTTTGAATTTCTATTTGCTCCTCTAGCTTGGATGTCGAACTTAGCTCTTCAATCTTATCCTTCTCATCCTGTGTAATTCTAGTTGCACCTTGATCTTGTGCTAGAGGTGTAGATGTATCTACCTGACCTATTTTTCCTTGAGTGCCTTCATTCTCTTGTGTCTCTACCTTATCTTCTCCAACTATCTCATCTTTATCATTTTTTAGTTTCTTACATATTCACTAAGATAGAAGTGTCTTGCATAAGTGTAATGATAGTGGAACTTGTTGTCTCCTTCCTTTGATATACCACTATTGGTACTAAAGATTGTAGACTTGTGACTTGAGAAGTGACTAAAGGTATGTCTAGTATTTTCAGTTCCTCTCCTACAATTATTGTATCAATCTTCTAAATTTCATTTACACTCATTAGTATAGGTTTGTCACATAGTTTGGTCTAGAAAATGGTCTCAATAATTTTTTTTTCAAATCGTCCTCTATAAGGGGATTGATGTTCTAAGAAATAGTCTTAGAGAAATCCTTAACTTTGACAATTTCAATGTTTGTACTTGTCTCCTATGGAGGGTTGGTAGTTGACTCTTCTGTATCTTGTACACTCTATTCTATTTGCTACTCTTATTTAGTTGGTGCCAAGGTGCTAATGCTCATATCTTTGCCTCCCTCCACTATACCTTGTTCAATGTCTTCTTCTTCATCCTCACCTATCTTAATAGGTGTTAGCTCAACTCCCCCAGATGTTGACAATCCATATGCTATTTTCCACGTTTGCTTGGACTTTTGTACAAAATCCTTAATGTTTTTTTGTTGTATGCCCTATATTTTAGCACAAATCTTATAGCATAACTCTTAATGGCTTTAATCATATATGCCTTACTAGGTTTTGGCAAAACATGGGCAAGAGATGTCTCCATAATTTGTTTCTTAGTGTCTAAATAATAATGCCACTTTTTCTTTTCTCTATCGTACAAGCTTTTAGGTATGGAGTTGGCAAGTTTTAGAGTTGTCTTTTTTAATATTTCCATCATGGCATATACTCCATCTAAAATTTGGTTCTTTTCAATATTCCCAAGATTGTCAAACTAAATATGAGATGATCTTTATAAATAAACATTATTCCTAATGTTTTCACATAGATTGCATAATTTTGAAGAAGGACTGTGACTTACCACATGAAATTGGTTTTTATCATCTGATTCAGTCTTCTCTTTATTAGATTCAACTAGAGAAACATATTTCCTCTTTAGTCTCTTCTGAGATTCAACTTTTTTCTCCTTAGGCTTGGCTACTTCTTTAGCCTTTTGTGCAATGAGTCTAGTGCTAGACCTTGTGGTAGATGTTGTAGGCTTAGGATGATTAGGTTTAGCAAAGTTCTTTGATTTGTTCACTACTTGTGTCTTTTATTTTCTCTTTCTCTTCTCAGTAGTTGTAGGTGCTTCATTGACTTCTTCTTCCTCAAAACCTTCTACAATTTCTACTTCTTCTTCTTGTTGGTCTTCTCCCTGAACTTCTATTAATGCTAATGGATCTTGAGCTTGTGTTTCCTTTTTTTCTTCATCATCTTCCTCTTCCTCTTCATCTTCTCCTTCATGAAATCTTTCTTTAAGCTTCTTGAATAGATTATTATTCTTCCTAATCATTGAGGAAGTCTTCAATTCCATTGTAATCTTTGATTTTCCCATGTTAGAGTTTCCAAATGCTATGGTTTCTTTGTCCAATTCTTCTAAAAGTAATGTTGTGATTGTTACAGAGGCCTCATTATTTATTTCATATTCTATTAGCCTTAGCAATCTCACTCTGGTAATTGTTGCCTAAACATATGTGAAGTCACTGTTAACTAGAAAGAAAACATCATCAAAATTTTTCTTCACTAGTGAGACTGGTATCCTTAGTCTTTTCTTCATTGATTGTTTGAACTCTTCAAATAACTTGTCATGACAGATTCAAAGTTATCACCTATTTGCTCAATAAATTCACCTATTTTAACTACAATAGGTCTGTTTACCTTCCATGCAACCTTACCAAATGTGGTAAATGTATTTGATACATAAAATAAAATACATACAAAACTAGATCTAAATTTAAATTGTACACTTTTGGTTTTCCTTATAGCTCCTAAATTCCCAATCAATTGTTGCAACTACAACTTGTCAAAATCATAAGTATGATCCTTCTTCGCTATTTTGTAAGCCATATCAACTGCAATGCAAGGTACACTATTTAATCTACTAGATTGATAGAACTTATGTGATATAATCCTTACTACAAAATCTATTATGGGATCTATGATTGTATCAACTATTATTCCTCATTTATTCCACACAACCCCTATGTTTCTTTCAATAATTTCCTTAGCTTCACTTCTCATTGTATTGGGCCGATCTCATTTTGGATACCTTATGACTTTGTGTACAATCTTCTTTATCATTTTCAGCAGTCCATTCTCTAGCCATATAGAGTTGTCATGAACTCTACTCAAAACAATTTTTATCTACACTATTTTGAGTATTTTGGGGAAATCTAGGACACAAGCTAACACTTTCTTCTCAAAAACTTTAAATTCTTCCTTCAATCTTACATTCTCACATAGTTTTCCATATGTCTCTCTGATTTCCATATCATCTATACTTCCAATTTTGCATGTATAACAATTTCTAACATCTTGTATCATCAAAACTTATGGTGGTATCATGCATAATACACTGGAGGAATGTTGTTTGTAAGCTATATATGGGATAGCCCTAAAAGAAGGTTGTTTGATTTCATTTCTTGTCAATTGCACATTTGAAACCTATTTTTCCTCTACAACCGTGGCTACTGAAGAACTCGATGCCATTACACAAAACTAGGGTTTTCAAAATTTAAAACTACGTAGATTAGGACATGATAAATACCTTTAAAATCCTATTGGAATGGTGTTGAACAAACTTTTAAATCTATTTCAAATGATCACATTAAATAATCCAAATCTCCTTTATGTCTTGATTCTCTCCTTCAAATTTGAATGATGTCAAATGAAAAATGTTGATCAAATAGCCCTTAAAATAGTACATTTAATGCTAAGTGCTTATAGAACTATAAGCTCAGTTTTAATTGAATTTTTGGCTCACTCAACATCCATGTGTTTTTCCATATTCTTGGCAAACACTATGAGCTTGTCCTTCAATAACAACTTTTCTAGCTCGACATTCACTAACATTTCACTTAACAACCATAGTGAGTTTTTCATGCTCAATAGTAACATGAAAATTAGCAAAAACTGAAAGATTTATTATTGATTCTTAACAACACTTTACATCTTTATTCATGCATATGTAATCTTTTCTAAACCTAAGCCTTTGAACTGATGTATAGTATATCCCTTTAAGTATCAATCTCACATACCTCTTGATTTCTTAATTTGAGGTGGTGTGATCACCTAACCCATTGGGTGAAGTGATCCCATCTACACTCGATGTGCTACAATCATCATTTCTCCTCCATATTTTGTTTATCTGGTCTCTAACATCCTCAATATTTTCCTTTCCTTTTCCTTTGTTGAAATCACAACTTGATGCATGTGACCTTGTTGGATAAATTTTGTTTGTGTGACTAGTCTTCAAATAGCTAAAACATGAGGTTTTACTCAACCACCTTTTTTAATCACTTCTAGAATGTATTCTAATACAATTCTTAGGAATATGTCCATACTCTTGATAGTAGTGACAACCATACCTTGTATTAGAATCCCAATTATAAGATTTTCCATTCTTCTTTACCTTTGTTTGCTTGTTTGATTACCACTTGGGTTTGGAACTGCATTCAAAATCTCTATGTTTATACTTCTAAAAATTATAACAATATCCTTCAAATATTTGAGTATGCATGGTATTGGTTCTACATTTATGTTCCTGATGACCTTTTTTGTTACACTTTTTGTAGTGACCTGTGTTCTTCTACTTAACATTCGACTATTACATTGAAGTATGTGCAAAGAATGGATTTTTTTTTCCTGGTTCAAGTAAAGAACACTTTTTTGTTTATATTATAAAAGAAACTAAATGTTCCATTCAATTTTTTTCTTTGCTAAATAAGCCCCATTTTGTATTTGAAGAAAGTTATTTTGTATTTTCTAAATAAAACATACGACATGGTAATTCATGCAAAAAGAAACTTTCATGCATATGCTCTTATACTTCCTGATTTTGGTAGGTGTCCACTTTTATTTCACTTGGCTAAATTTATGGACAAATTTGATTTTTGTGTGAAGTTTTTTCCAAAAATTTAATTATTTCAATGTATGTATCAACAAGAACATTTTTCTCACTACATGCTTTTAACATTGAGAAGATATCTATGTCAGGACTATGTGGTGTTTGTACTTTTGGTAGAAAGTCTTTGTAGTTGATAACTTTTCCTTTAGGAAGATGTGTCTTAAGAAGGGATGATTTTGTTCAGGCTCATAGCCTTTGAATACTTCAAGGTTATTTGAGTGAATTAATCGATTTAATGCTTTGTCACATTTAAAAGTAAAATTTCTAAAACAATGTTAGTGGAACTATAGTTTTTCATTATGATGTAAATTCTCTAATTGTTGAATGGCGTATTGCTAATTGGTTTTATTCAATGTATCCTTAAGCATAGGAATTAAGGCTTTTCATTACATCTCTTCTTTGATGTGATTATAGTTTATTCATGTTTTAGTAAATTAGTAATAATTCATTTCCTTGCAATTTATCTTTTTTGGTGAACAAGAGCTTTCCTTTACTTCATATGGAATATTATCATAGTTGTTTGCAATTAGTCAGCCTAATGCTTCTGAATATTTTTCTTTCCATGAAACAACTTACATTGGATATGATTTTGGCCTAAATTTGTTAGATTGCATTTCTCTAGGTTTGTAAAGATTACAATTTGCAAGGTCTAACACTATACAAAAATAACATTTTATTCTCCCAGATCTAGAGTCTTAGTTGCATGTGAATACTCCTAAGTTTCATTTATGTTCTTGTGTGGTTTGAGTTGATTGCAAGTTATGTGGTATCAAATTAAGTCACTTCTTCTAGAGAAAATGAGAATGAAAAATTGTGAATAATAATGTTAGTTAGATGTGGGGGTGAATAGGGTGTGAGTGTTGTTCAAGAAATTAAAAAGTTTATTTTTGATATCCCTATCATCCAATAAAATAGGTAGTAGTTGTATTTTTGAGGCTTCAATTTATTAATGTATAGCTTGAGTCCATCTTTTATTTTTTGGTTGTAGATGTTTGTTTCTATGTCAAAACTTGTTATGCACCTCTAGAGTTTTCCTCTGCTGGGATATTTATGACCAATGTCTAGAATGTTTTTCATATGAAACTTGAAATATTTAGTTGTATTTATAATTTTAGTTGGAGTTTTTCTCTATCCACCATTTTAGAAGTGAAAGATCAACCTTAGTTGGCTAATCCTAGTTTTGGTGGGACTGATTCCCACACCCTATTCTACTTTGTTCCACCTGACTTTGGATCTGGCAAGTTTGAGGTGTTACTCTTGTTTTAAATCTAAGCATGGATTTGGAATAATTAATATTAGGTGTTTATGTATTTTTGGTGTAACCAGTATATTCATTTGATCCTTATATTCAATTTAGAATAATTACATTGGTACAACCAAGTGTGGATAATCTACATGATATTCCAACATTCCATAGTTCATCATACATCATATTTGTATGTAGGGAGTAACTAAACAAGGTATTATGGTCCAAAATTTGTATGCTCAAAGATTTATTCTTGACCATGCGACAATATATCTTTAAAGTGTTAATATATGACCACCATTATTAGCCAATGTATGAAATTCTTTGTCTACTAGTTGGAGGAAAAAAACTTGACACTCTATAGTGAACCTTGCACATCTTACAACCATTCTTAGTCATAGCTCATCACCATCCTATGCTCTTATATTGTACAACCTAATCTCATTTGTACAATCAGACCATACAACCTCACTCCTTCCTACAACATACTTATATTTGACAATACATATACAATTAGGGGCATCCATAGTTGCATAGTTACATTGATGTAGATGGATGGGTGAGGGACATTATAGTGAGTTGTATTAGAGTTGGTGACTCTACTAGCCTGTGGGAAGTGAATGCAAGTTTATACAAGGAAAAGAAGGTGACATCACTTGGTAGAATGGGGTATCCAAAATACCTTACTATGGAAGTCATGACTCTACTAATAGAGCTCATTAGGAATCAAGTCTAGATCAATGACACTTAGCAACTCATGAAGAAAACATTATAAAATTTGTATGAAGGAAAAATATCTAGATAGCATAATGGGAATAGCAATGTTTTAGTTATGGGAAGGGAAAACCATCACCGCTCATGCTCTTAGCCCTTGATGCTGACATTCCCTCCAAGGACAGAAACACTACATAGAGAATAGGAACCAACCTTCCAAGAAATACAAGAACACTTACAAAAATACTGGAAGAATGCAATTATGGAGGGGGATATCTCTTAGAAAGATTATGCTAAATTAAGAATGAGGTACTCTGATAGTGGAAAATGTGGTTGCTTTAATAATGACCTTAAAAGGAAGTTAAAATGTATCTTTGTTTGATGTATTTGGATCCATCATAGTTGATGTGTGGGTGATGAAAGCTGATGCATACATTTAGCTCAATCTAATGCTCAAAGATGGAGGAATTAAATTTGTCATACTCTGCCTGGAGGGAGTCACTCATGAATGGTGGCATTAATAATTTGTTACTCTTGGCCATGATAAATTATCTTCTTATGCCAAGTTTATAGAAAGACTTATAAATCATTTCAATGGTAAGGTTCCAATCCTCAATTTCAAGGAATTGACACAATTGTGTCAAATTGGGTTGGTTGATAGTTATATTTTTGATTCCCAGGGCCTATCTATGTTGATGAAAAACATCTTGGAATGAGGATGAATTTTGTTGTTCATGGATGAGCTGATGGAGCTATTCAAGGTATGGGTGAAAGGGTTCAAACCCAACACTCTCTTAGAGGCAATCAAGAGGGCACATAATATGGCAACATCTTCTTCTTCCTCCAAGAGTTATTCTTAGCCCAAGCCACCCTTGGATTTGAAGGAGAAAGACAACAAACAACATCTAAAGAAGTCATCACTAGATGAGGTGACCAGAAAAGTCCTTAGGAGGAGAAAGATTCATTTTAACTATAAGGAGTTATGGGAAACAGGGCATGAATTCTTAAGCAAGGGACAAATCCATTACATTAAGGTAATGTTGGCCAACAAGGAGCATGAGGAATTGATATGAAAAGAAGATGTTCAATGAGTTTCCAAGGAGGTTAATGATAAACTATACATATAAGAATTTCACATTGGTATGGTGAGGAGGTACCATCCCTTTTTCTTGTAGTCAAAGGTGCACAATTTTCTAGGTATAAAGTACTCTCCAAGGATAGAGTGTCATAGTCATGTTGGACAGTGTGGCCACACTTAATGTTACTAACTCATTACTTGTGAAGTGAAAAGATTTACCAATGGAGGCACATGTGGGTTTCCAAGTCAAGGTGGTGAGAGAAACCCTCTTATCACATAGCCATCTAGTCCTATAACTAAGCATTACCATGGAAAACCACATGGAGGAAAATGACTTCTTAATAATAGATTTGGATGACATGGAGGTTATACTAGGCATTCAATTGATGGAGACTCTTGGCAAATACACACAAAGTTTCAAACAAATAGAGTTCTCATTTGAAGTTGATGGAAAAATGGTTTTTATGAGAGCAATGACAAATGATGTGCTAAAGGAGAAATTAAAATGATAGTATTACGCCACCTTCTAACATGATGATATTGTCTAGGTAACTTGTTTCTTGATCTCAACATAAATTATTAAGGGTCAACAAACCTATACCAAGGTGATGACCTTTATATTGTGTTGGATGAGCATGATATGATCTTCATCCACATTCAACTTGGCATACCTCCACACTAGGGCTTTGAGCATACTATTGAGTTGGAGTTTGGTGCTAAGTCCATCATCACCATACTATACCATCATCCTAAGAAATTTAAGGATGAGAAGGAATTGAAAATCTAGGAGCTTCTCAACAAGGGATGGATCCAGCCATTTCTAGTTCTCTCATGTCATCAATAGTATTGGTAAAGAAGAATGAAACCCTATAGATGTATGGACTACCATATGTAGAATAAGAAGACCATCAAGAACAAGTATCTGATTCCTAGGATTGATGATTTGTTAGATGAGTTACACAATAAAATCTATCTTTCTAAAATGGACTTATGTTTTAGATATCACCAAATCTACATTAAGGGAGAAGGATGTGGATAAAATATCCTTTTGCTAGCATTATGGGCATTACAATTTCTTGGTCACACTACTTGACTTGACCAATGCTCCAACCACATTATGGTATTGCATGAACACCATCTTCAACAAGCAAATGTGCAATTTCTTGTTGGTGTTTTTCAAATCTTTTCAATGACCTATTCATTTATAATAAGGCATGGGGGGAGCATCTAAGGTATTTGGACAAAGTAATTGTAATTATAGATTCATAGTTATTGTTTTCCAAAAGTTTCCAAATGTCAAAGACATTATATCTAGGACAAATTCTTAGTTGTTGAGGTGTTCAATTACATTAGGAAAATAACTTTGGACTAGCCACCTCTATAGACTCTTGGATTTCTATGGATTCTTTGGGTTATGTAGTTACTGCATAAGGTTCGTAAAGGGGTTCTTAAAGCTTAGTGCACTATTGCTAAATCTGACAAAGATGGGATCATCCCAATAGACTGAAAAAATAAACCAAATTTTCAACAAACTAAAGAAAGATATGAATTCATATCCTATTTTGGAACTTCTAGATTTCAATCAACCTTCCATTTTAGTGTGATGCATCTAGAGAAGGCATCAGGGCCATGCCAATGCAAGAATATCATCTAATCGCATTTGAAAGTTGAAATCTCTTAGGAGTCAAGAGGTTGTATTCCATCTATGAGAAGGAAATGCTGGACATTATGCATGCCTTGATGAAGTTTTAATAGTACCTTGTTGGGTAAAGTTCATTGTTTGTATGGATCAAAATATCTTGAGGTAATGTTTGGACCAAACGGAGCTAAACAAAAGGTAACAAAAGTGGGTAACAAAATCCAATCATTTGACTTTGATATTGAATATGTGAAATGGAAAATTAATGTTGTGGATGAAAATTTATCAAGGAAGCCTTCCATATGTGCCTTGTCTTAGATTTTCTTAGATTCATCTATTGATCAAACTCTCCAAAAACACCTTCATGTGTCAAATGTTGGACAGTGAAGTGTAGGACAATAGGTCCAAAGTTGTTGCTAACATCATTTAATACAAGGAAAAAATTTATTTGGTATTGAATTCCAAGTTGAGGGAGAAAATTTTAAAGGTGGACAACTTCCCCTTGGCTAGGCATCTTGGGTACCTAAAGACCTATATAAAAATTAAGGAAAGGTTCCCATGTAGGGGACTCAAGAATGATGTCCTATAGTATTGTTTGAGAATGTGCTACCTATCAAGAGAACAAATTTGAGTATATTGTACAAGCTATGATACTTCAAATATGGTGGATCCCTAAGTAGAAGTAGGATAGTATTTAAATGGCTTTTATTACTAGGCTTTTGAAGGTGTGAGGGAACATTGTCATTCATGGTGGTTGACCAATTGACAAAGTATGTGTATTTTGCTACTATTTTGGCTAGGTTTCAAGCTATGCAAGTGGAAGATTTGTTCTTCAGCGAAGTATTTTCCCTTCATGGTTTCAAAAAAACAATAGTAAGTGATTGGGACAATAGCTTCCTCAATAATTTTTGGACAAAATTATTTTAGCTTCTAGGAATAGAGTTGTTTCCAAGCATCAACTATCACCTACAAATAGATGGACAGATGAGGATTGTGAATTAGTGATCAAAATGTTACATTAGGAACTACATTTTGACATTATAGAAGGCATGGGTTAAGTGATTTCATTTGGGTGAGCATTGTTACAATATCAGGTACTACATGTCCATCAGAATGAAGCCATGGAAGGCATTATATAGTAATGAACCTCCATCATTTGAGGATATCATACTAAAGGTGATAGTTATTCACCAAAAACTAAGGATTAGCTATAGGAGGCATTAGATATTATGAGATCTCTCAAGGAAAACTTACAGAGGGCTCAATACCAATAGAAGATATATGTTGACAAGCACCAAATGGAAAGATCAAGTTTTGAAGTTTGTTACTTGGTGTACTTCTAACTTTAGCTCTATAGGCAATCATCTTGTAAGAATTTTCCTTAGGGAAAAATTTACCCAAGATCAAAGATCTCAAGCACAAGCACAATAGTAGACCAAAAAGAGTATGATTAAAATATCAATATGTATTTGATTCCATATGAAAGTACACTAGGAGTGCCTATATATAAAGGCCTCTAGAATGCTTCTAGCATGCATAGGAATCAACATCATGAGATGTTGTACAACCAGGCACGTGTTCACTAGATGTGGATTATCCTCCATTAAGCATAGGAGTAAGTGCAATGATGAGAGGATAAGCCTACAAAGGTTTAGTACAAAAAATAATGTTCTAGACACCCTGTGCTAAAATAGGATTGCTAATAACTGTGTTGTCTACATGAAAACTTAGTTGATTATGAAAACTCTAGTGTTATAGACACCATGTGCTGAATTAGAGTTGCTTACTTCTATGTTGTCAACATGACAACTCATAAAAATATGCAAACTCCTAAGTGTCTCACAAAAGAAATAATAAAATAATACATTAACCTAAGTAAACTTAAGTAAAGTGTAAATAGTAAATATGTATTTACACCAACACCCCCTTAAGTGTAATTTAGGGGAATGCAGTTAAGTTCACAAAAACTAGGATGAAATGCATAATGGGTCCCAGATACTAGGCCATGTTAGGTACCCATGTACATAATGAAATGCAATCTCTCATAAAGAAGAGAAAGAGGGACAACCTCATGCAAAAAACCCTCCCCCAAAAAGAGAGATAAAAAAAATAGATGCATGGATGGATGGAGTAATCAAGGCCCCCCTATTATGACATACATCAAGTATATATAAAAGTGAAGAATGAGAAGGATAAAACCCCATAAGAGGAACAGGTCCCCCCTATAATAAAGAAGAAGAGAGAAAAGGTAGTCCCCCCCCCAATGAAGAGTGCCAATCAATGATAGCTACTCCAAGGTAGAAGTTGGTCCATGAGTGTTGAATAATGTTCCTTCCCTTTCGAAGAAACAATGGCAAAGGTACAAGTGAGATTCTTCCCCTATGTGTATAAAGAATCCCATTAATGAATGGTACCTCTAAAACCTGCTCAACTATTCCTATATCAATGTTGATGGTCACCCCTTCCAAGATTGCTAAAAATAATGAGTGTAGATCTGACAAGGATGAATGTAGAACCTATCCCAAAGAATTAATTATCTCCTTAAATGATAAAGAGACCTCTTGTAACTCCTATACATAAGGATCCACAATCATATCAACTAATGAAGATTGATTATGTAGAGAATGGACATGATGGTCAAAGTGAGCCCTCAAAACAACTAAAGAAGGATCTTCTTAATCAAAGAGAAGATGTATATCATCAATGATTTCTCCCAAGTATGCTATGTATGACTCCACAAACAAACCAAAAATATCTGCTATGTAGTCATCACCTATTGCTGGAGCTGGAAGACAAGGTGTACCCTATTGTGTTGAACCTATCACTATGGAAATATATGCTTTTAGAATGGATTGATGATGTGACCTCTTGCTGCATTTGTCAATAGGATCTAAAAAATCTAAGTCTATTGAATCACAATCACTAGTGTCACTATCAATTTCCATAATGTATGAAGTGTGGAGAGGATTAGAGGATAAGTTGGGTGAATTTTTCTCAAACCATACATCCTTCTCCACAAAGATGTTATGAGTCACAAGATCCATTAGTCTATATGCCTTAACATTTTCTTCATATCCAATGAAATTAAAAGGCCTAGGTGGTGGTGCCTTGTATCCCCTAGAATATATGTTTGCCCATGTTGGACAACCAAAGACTTTGAAGTGTTTCACAACTAGTTTTTTGCCGCACCATGCCTTAAAAGGAGTCTTACCAACTAAGGCATTATGAGGAGACCTATTAAGTATGTGATTAGCATTGGTGTAGGATCAAGAGACTTGGCTTGTATCATGCAACTTGCCATGGACTTAAGAGTTCATATCCTTAGTGCTACAAATTTTTTCTTGTGCAGACTAAATGCTGGTGGATTGTGAAGATCAATACCCTAAAGTTTGCAAAAGCCTTTAAGTCTTGCGTCCACATATCTACTTGCATTATCCATTCAAAGAACCTTGATGGTTTTCCTTGATTTTTGTTCAACATGAATCTTGAAGATTTGAAGCTTATCAACCACTTCATTCTTGTGATGAAGAAAGTAGACCCATGTGTAGTGTGAAAAGTCATCAATGAAAGTAAGGATGTAGTGACCCTAGTGATTGATGTTACAAAGGACCTACTAAAACCATGTCAACCAACTAAAGAAAAACTAGTTCTCTTGAAGACTCCCCTCTATCAAACTTCTCTTCTAGATGCATATTCACTAAACATGTTGAATATTCACCCTTAGAAAAGTTAATTATAGGTAGAACTTTGACCATGTTTTTTGACCAAAGTTGCTAAAGATAGCTGAAGGCAAGATGACCACACCGCTCATGACATAATTTGATTTGTAAATTAGATTGAGTCAATAAGGCATGTGAAGGAGACTTAGGCACAAAGTGGGAGAAGGAATAAAGTATTTTTTCATGATTGACTTTCCCCACTAAAGCCAATCAATAATCTTTGAGACTTCACACCATTACTAAATCTAGAAGGAGCTCAACTTTGTTGCCATCTCCAAGGTGAGTGATTTGGTAAATTGAAAGGAGATTAGAGCTAAGGTTTGGAACATAGAGAATGTCTTTGAATTCCCCATTTTCTATCTCCACATGTCCTTTTCCTTCAACTTCCATTTTAATATCATCTCCCACAAAGATGTGTGGTACTTGTGATTGCCTCAATGAAGAAAAGTCTCCCTTTGAAGAACCCATATGATATGAGGCACTTGAGTCAAGAATTCATTTCAATGAAGAACTTGAACCACCCATAAGTGCTTGCCCTTTTACCTTTGAAGTGGTTGGAGTTGAATCCTTGGAAGCATTTGGCACTTGAATTATGTTCTTCTTGAGTTGGTTTTCCAACTCATCTATTCTCTTAGTCTTGCAATGATGCTCATCATGATTTAGTTTCTTGCAATATGCATCAAATTTTTTGTCCTTATTTCAATTGTTTCCCTTCTTGTTGGAAGAAGAACTGCATTATTGTGAGGAGGATTGTTTTATCTCAAATTTTGATTTTTACTTCCACTAATTTTTCTTGTTGTTGCTAAAACTTTTTTGTCATTGACTTGATTGGTTCTCATCACTAGCCACCAATGCTTTGGTCTTTGATGATGTGATAAGTTCCATATCTATCAAGTGGGATTTTTTAAAAATCAAAATTTTTGCAAATGCATCAAATTTAGGCTTTTGGAAAGCACTTCCCATGGTTAACCTGTAAGTGTTATAACTTGAAACAAAGGAAGCATACTCTAAAGGAAGCCTCTTCAAGATATGATGAATCAACTTATCATCCTTCATGAGACTACCACAATCTTTAAGTAGTGGTCTAAACTCATTGGCTTTGTTGATATTATCCTAAATTGTGTCAAAATTCTTTGGATCCAAGAGAAGTAGGTCAACCTCAATCTGGTATCCGTTTTCCTCATCTACCTTACCATATAATGATTCAAGTTTTTCCCAAGTAGGTTTGGCTTCCTTGAAATTGGAAATGTGGAAGAAGAGATCTCTATGTATACAAGTCCTAATAATTCCTAAAGCCTATTGGTCTTTCATTTTCTAATCATCGCTTGAGTGTTGTGGCATCAATGGGTTTTGCAATTGAACCATCAACATAAAGACTTACAATTTTTTCCATTAATCTACTCCATACAATATCTTTCCATGTTGAATAATTGCATGAAGTTAGAAGTGGACCTTTAGGTAAACCCATAATGTAGAAAAGTAAAAGATCCCAATAGAGAGATATAAAAAACACAATACAACCCCCCTCTCCCTTTACTTAATCAAACCCCCCCCCCCCCCCCCCCCCCCAAAAAAAAAAAAGATGCTTTTGGCACTTTATATGTAGTGTATGTACAATAGGCCACTTGTCAAAATGTACAAAGTAGACTTTTGATCTTGTTATTTACAATTGCCTTTTGAGGCTCAAATCTGTCACTAAGCACTATAGTTGAGATGTACAACCATTTTGAAAAGTAATCAAAGCATTACAATGCTAAAGTTGCCCTAAGTTTGAAAGTGATAATTTTGTCCACACAACCCTATAATCTGAATGGAGATCTAGAAAGTAGATGAAAAATAAAACACTTTAAAAAAAATGAAACCTAAAAATCTGTCCTAATGAGCCTATATAGAGCATTTCAAGTTGCAAAATGTAGGATTAAAAATGTACAATCACAAAAAAAAAAAAAAAATCTGACAAATCCATATACCAAAACCAAAAAAGAACTATGCCACTAAAAAGTTTAGGAAAATCTACCCAAAATCAAAAAATTGCACCTAATTTGGAGTTTGAATGACTGAGTTATGGTCTTGGAAAGTCAAAATGTCAAATCAAAACTACATTTGGAGAGGGGTTTGGGAAAAAAAATGTGAGCTTAAATTTGATGGTCAAACGTTCATTGTAGTAGTTCAAAAATGCATAGGAATGATAGTCAAATGACTATCAATTTTAACATTGTGAAATGGTGACATAAGTAAAAAGAAACCACCCTATGTGACATGGCATGGTTGAATAGTATAGATTGGTACAATCAGTTTTACATGGAAAATGTATGGTCCATTTGGCTTGTATAGATGTAGGTGTGTTGGTAGCTAAAGTGGCATTTGTATTTGGCACTGAACTGGTAAGTCTATTAGTCTATAGGACAATGTGCTATCATTATTGATGTGTTCTAGTGGTCCAACGTGGCACTATCTACATGGTTGGGAAATGTGATCAGAGTGCAATATTGACACTACATGGTAGTCATGGGCAGAGCAATAGTTACCAAATGGTAGTGTTAGACTGTGTTGCATTTTTGCAGGAAATGGGCGCTAGACTATCACTAAGTTGGGAATCATGGCAAGGGAACAAGTGGATCCATGTAGATCCACGTGGCATTGGGCTTCAAACTACCAATGGGAGCTAGGAACGTCAGCGACAAAATTGTCAAAAAGCTGGTGAGTGAGTTTTTTCCTACATCATCGGTGTTAAAAACTTGTGGATTGTTTAAAAATATAGATGCCTAAGTATTTGGTAACAAACAAGTGATATTGTATGGCCGCCTAGTGACTTGTGCTATCATCGGTCGATGCGAGTTGGCTAGTAATGAAGCCTACCAATAAAATAGAATATTCCAATAGTATGAAATAAAATATTCCACTTAGGGTATAGGGCTAGGGTGTCACTACCCAATACCTATACAAAAAAAAATTCTTTGTTGCTCGAAGGGAAAATTTTTTTTTGAAAAAGAAGAATTAAAAAAAGTAGAGAAAAAATAAATTATTAGATCTGAAAAACAATTAAGCATGTCTGAAAAATGACCATGTTGAACTTGCAAATTAGGCCTTCGACTACTAGATTGCAAATTTTTTTTCCTCAAAATCAACTTTGGCCTAGGGTAGGTGAATTTATAGTCAATTTTCACTGAGTTGACATTCTAGACACAATGTTGAGGTCTATTCTAGCTCTAGATGCTCCCAATGACTGTGATACTTTAGATTTGGGTTGAGGTGTAGAAGCAACAATGGTCTTGAACAACTATGTAAAGATAAATTCTCCAAGCTCTGATACCATGTAAGAATTTTCCTTAGGGAAAAATTCAGCCATGATCAAAGAACTCAAGCACAAGCACAATAGTAGACCAAAAAGTGTATGATAAAGTTAGGACTTTAGATGCTAAGTCAAATAATATTGTTATAGATAAAGTGTAAAGCTTATATAATTAGGTTGTATGAAGTCATGGGTTAGTTTGGTTAGTAGATAAGAGTTAGTAAAAATGTATTTAAATTAGTATAGAATTTAAGTTGTTAAACAAAACAATTATGTTGTTTTTTAAAAATATTTAACTATCACTTTATTATAGGAAAGTAGTAAGGTAGGATGTAAGGGAGTGAATTAGAGATGTAATAATTAAAATTGTAGTTAAATTTTTTGTTGAATTGGTAAAGTTTAATGATATAGTTTTTTATTAGATAAATAGGTTTTACAGGTTTCCTAAAACCCAAGTTGAAATAAGACAAAAGGCTGAAAATAAGCAATTAAAGCCCAACAAAAGGACAAAGGCCAAACAAAAGGCCAGTACATCGAATCACCAAACAAAAGGTGACCAAAGTGGCATCACAATAGCCACCAACACAAGTTTTTCCTAAGCTCGTGAAACCCAAAGAATATAGGGAAAGAAATCCCCAACCATGATGCACAACAAAGATAAACAGGCCAAAAGCTAGGGGGCAAAAAAAGAACAACAGACCAGAAATAGTCATGCATTGCCTTTAGATTCCTTCTTATGAGACCGTAATGCCATATCAAAAGAGGCAGAGGATGGATTCATCATTTTTCCTTTTACTATGGTCCATCCATCCTCCACCAAACCTGTCACCTTTCTCCAACATAAATGAACAACTCCAAAATTGCAAGAAATCCCTAAGACCGAGGAAGAGGCCACAATAGGAATAACTACATCTAGAGAAGAAGATAGAGGAAGGGCGATCCTAGATGAAACAAAAGAGAAGGGCATGGCCAAATTACCATTAACAGAGGTCCTTCCAACCCCCACCAAACTAGCAGCCAGCTGGCACTATGAAACAACAAGGCCACAACTAGACCTTGGAACCCCAGAAGCTAGGGGAAGAACTACTGTAGAGGAAATTATAGCAAGAATAGGAGAAGGAACAACTACCTAAGATGGAGCTAGAGAGGTGGATGCCCCCAGAGCACTAGAAGAAAGATTAGCTACAACCATAGAAGGATCCAAAGGAGGATCCTCCAACAAAGCACTAGAAGATGGGACAACAATAACCAAAGACTGATTTGCTACCACCAAAGGTGCCAAAGGAGGAACCTTCACCAAAGAACTAGGAATAATAGAAGATACCTCCACCAAAATATCTTGAAAAGGGCCATCATCCCCTAAAGAGAGGACCTTGTGGACTGTGTAGTGATCTTTAGAGGCCCCTTTCCACTAAGAAGGGGGTAGCTTTGGCCTAGATTTACCTATGGAGCAGCTAGAAGCCATGTGACTAGTCTTGTGGCACTTTCTATAGCGGAAGGGGATACCCTCATAGTCAAGAAGGATATCCCATGACCCTAAAGAAGAAGCCACAAAAATCATGTCGGGAAGTCCCTTGGAAGCATCGATCTCAACTAGTATGCGAGCATACATAGTGCGAAAAACATTGGAAGAAGCCTTATCAATGTAGCAAAAATCACCAAGGGAACTCCCCACCTCCTCCAAAATAGAATCTACCCAAAGGTGAAGGGGGAGATTCAACAACCTAACCTAGATAGGGAATGTATTAAGAGATTCTATCAAAGGGTTGAAATCTTTATGCCAAGGTTTAGCCATCAAGGGATACTTTGAATTCTAGTAGAAGACAAGGTGAAGGATGGCAACCCTATCAGTAGCAGATGAAAATTTGACAAAGAAGGCCAAAAAACCCTTAAAGAAAAAGATAGCAGCATTGGCTGAGAAGTCAGCCAAACAACTAGAGATCTCATCAATAGTAGAAGGTTGTAAATCAATATTTAAAGGGTTACTAACCACAATCGGAGACCTTGAGTGCACGGTAGCATGAAGCCCTAGCTTAATAGTAGGTCCACCAAGAATAGCCTCAAAGGAAACCACATCTACATAAGAAATGGCTGAACCACCGCACCAGGTGAACAAAACCTTGAAGCCGAAGGGACCTCCATAGAGCCAAAAATAGGAAAAAACTTGAACTGAAACCAGTCACTGGAATAATAGTAGGACCCACATTGGAGCCGAGGCTAAAACTAAAAATAGAGGTTGAGTCAAAGTCAATTCCAGGCATAGAGGCAAGATCGAAGCTAGGGGCCAAAATCGAAGCCGAAGCCTGACACAGGGAGTTAGGCAGGAGAAATCAAAAAGATGAAGATCCTAACAAAGACACAAACTAAAACCACTCATTGGAGAAAGAGTAGGTCCCATGTTGGAGCCAAGGTCAAAACTAGGAATAGAGACTGAACCAGAGTCAGAACCAGGCATAGAGGTAGGATCAAAGCCAGAGGTCAAAACTGAAGCTGAAGCCTGGCACAGGGAGCCAAGTAGGAAAGATCAAAAAGATGTAGAACCTAACAACAACTCCATTGTTGAGAGTCCATGTAGGACCAAATGCAGAGGCTATGTAGCCTAGGGCCAAAGCTAAAGCTGAAACTAGGCAGCAGGAGCCAGGTAGGAAAAAATTCAAAAAATTGTAGAGCTAAAACCCTAGTTCAATAATTCCTTAAAAAATTGATTAACCCTTGGTTGTAAGCACTACAGGCAAGAATCCCCACTATTTCACCAAGGGTCAATGGAAAAAAATTCTCAATCAAGATCCACAGTAGAGAATGGCCCTATTGGGACTTGAACCTTGGTGGTAGGCCCTACAGGCAAGAAGCCCCACCATTTCACCAAAGGGACAAGCCCAAGTTTAATGATATAGTTAACTTGAGTGAGAAATTGCTTAATGAGGTAATTGTAGACTAGTTAATTAGTTGTTAAGTTTGATCACAACCCTTTGTTTAGCATAGAAACTTATTAAACTTATTTTCATATTAGAAATAATCTAATCTAGGTGTTAATCAACACTATATAATGGTAATTAATAATATGATTTTAGAGTTAGTAGAATTAAACTGAATTGTGTGTGTGTGTGTGTGTGTGCGCGCGCATGCGCGCACACGCGTGTCTGTGTGTATATCTGTACACACACACACACATATATCTATATATATATTTTAATAGTCAAAAATATGGTCTAGGGTTAGGTCAATAAATTTGAAGTTAATGAAATATATATATATATATATATATATACATATATATACATATATACACACACACACATATATATGTATATATATATCTATAGATATATTTTTCAATGGTCAAAATAATGGTCTAGGGTTAGGTTAATAAATTTGAAGTTAATGAAATGACCATGTGCAAGAGCTCATTAGAATTGGTATATGCAAATAAAAGAAAATGATTAAAATGAATATAAAATAATAAAATAAAATAGAATAGGATTGGCCTAAAATTTAATGAGTTAAGAACATGTTATAAGTGCAAACATGTATATGTATGCATCTACCCACTCTAAAAATTATTAAGTCCTTGAATGTTATATGGATTTAGAATTGGTGTTTAAAATTATCATTCACAATCAATTGAACTATTACAACTACAATGATACAAAATTTGTACTTCATACTCGTATACATAATATCTTACCATAAGGATAGGATGTGGAATAAAAAAGATAATCTTGTCTAGTTTTAAGGTTATAACTTAGATTTCCAATGAATGTTAGAATACTAATTGGTCTCCCTTGGAAACTTGAAGTGCAAAATTTTGAATGAAAACAAATTCTTCCCATCAACTAGAATTAATTATCTCCAACTCCATGATTGAATCAATAACATCATAATATTCTTGAGAAAACATGAGGTTTTATATTTTAGACACCCCATAGTTTGATAGAATATGCATAACAAAGTATAGGTGTATAACATATTGTCCTGTAGATCACATTTCAAAAAAAAATTTGTTGGTTGTGTTTTGCCTTGTAAATTTTGAGCATGATATTTTGGTATTAGTGCAACTGGTTGCAACACTAGAGCCTTACCCATTACACTTAACTCACTAAGACTACAACTTGTGTGTAGGAGGCCTTGTCATTATCCACAATGGTCTTCAGAGTACTAGAGTCCCTAGGGGTGCACAAGAAACATGTGGAGGGGAAGAACATGGAATTGGTGCACCTCCACCTTAACAACCTCAAAATCTTAATCAACTCTTTATAACCATTTAGAACCTTATTGGAGTAGTACAAGAAAGGATTCCACCTGTAATTCCACGTCTAAAACAACAAGGAATAGGGGAGCGTAGAGCTGATAATAGGGAAAGAAGTGGGATTCCCCCACCTAGAGATGCATAGCGACAAGGTGACCATGAAGAGGCCTTGATTCATTGACTTCAACCACCACTAGTCATAGAGCCACAAATGGTAGTGAGAGCACCTAGAGACATAGGGAATGATATTATGGAATTGACTTGACTGAAACCACCTATTTTCACTAGAATCATAGATGGTACACATGCAAAGGCATGGTTACAAATCTTAGAGAGATGCTTTAGTTTATGGCCATATGGGAGTAATATGAAGGCATGTGTTGCTATCCACATATTATGAGACAATGCTTCCAATTGGTGGAAACTAGAGGAGACAATAGGTGGAGTGAGAGTAGACACTCTTACCTGGGAGGCATTTGTGGCTATGTTCAAAGATAGGTATTATTTAGAGCATTTTAGATAGAGTTATATTGAGGAGTTCCATGATCTCCAATAGAGGGGCCTTCTTACTATAGCCCAATATGAGAGCAAATTTCTAGAGATCCTTCCTTATGTCAAGTACATAAAGGATGAGAAATTGTAGATCTAGTGATTCACCAAGGGTTTTAACTTGTGTCTTCAGAACTTAGTATGCTTGGCCTTTCCTAATACCTTTAGAGAGGTAATTGAGGTAGCATTGGTTGCTAAAGATGTTCATAATAAACAAGAGTCTTAGGGTCAACCTCATAACTGAGATCCTTCTCAACTATTAGGACATCAAAGGGCCCCTTGGAAGAGGAACTACAACTGCACAATAGTGTCCTCTAAGGTCCCATAGACATAATAGGGGCTCCAATGAGACACTAGCCCTACATCAAAAGAGTGGACACCGATTCCTTATTAACAACTAGCTTGCACTCAACAATCATCTAGAGGTAGTTATAGTGGGCCCATTAGGACTAGGGGTTAGCAACAGGTAGGATTATAGGAAGTTAAAATTCATACTTGAGGGCTATGTTACACTTGTGGTAATATGGGCCACCTAGTGAAAGAGTGCCCACAAGTTCTGATAGGAGGTATCTGGTATGGAGCAACTTCAAAATCCATAGTAGGAGACATGGGAAAGGCCCATAAGGTCTTTACATGGAGTTATGATCATTAGATAGAGCACTAAACTATAATATTATAGCTACAGATGTGGATAAATGGATAGCTAACATGAGAACTCAATCACATATTGTTTTGATGGACCCTTAGACTCCTAGGTAGAGAGCTGGACTAGGTTAGAAGCTAGTGGATATGTTATGATGAGGTCATAGCTTCATGGTATGATGTAGCATAGATGAAATATTAGTACCCATATCCCTTTGATGAACTCTAGGAGGAGGTTCATGCCTAGGGGGGAGGATGTTAGGTCTCACCCCAACCTATCATTGCACAGATATTTTTACTTGCATTTTGATATTCAACACTTTGATATTTTTTCATTTATTCAAGACTTAGATGGACATTTCCTTGTTTTATCTATTGATTTTGACTTTTACAATAGTGTTTTGCATCTATTATATGTACTTAGAACCTAATATTATGTATGGGATGATCAACAAATATGGATGCAACTTTACTAATGGTAGAATAGAAATTAGACTATGATGTGATGTGAAATGTTAATTTAATTATGATGATTTATGATTAAAGGTGATATGCAGATTTTGATATTTTAATATTTTGAATGTTTTACTCAAAATGATTAAGAAAAGGAATTTAATTGAATTATGTTTGTATGGATTATGTAATATTTGGATTTTAATGCATTTGCGATATGTATTTTACATGATCTCCTTGGACTACCGATGTTAGAGTTTAGTGTGCAAGAAGTGAAACCATGGAAATTTTTTGGGGAAACAAGGTCCAAACTTATGTGAACACAGTTTAGCCAAGGCAAATATCTGGAAGATTCAAAAGCCTTAGTGTGATGTATTTTAGTTTTTAAATGTAAGCATTCTTTTGTGTCAAATTTTTAATCTCAAAGATGCCTTAGGAACATGTCATGATGATGAGTCTTGTGCTTTCATGTGTCACTTGATATTTGTGGATTTTGTGTGCATTAATGACATGTCACCTAGGGTTTGGTCATGGTAGAATTTAACCCTAAAACTAATTACCTTGTTAATGATTAACTAAACACACTTGACAAGGGCTAGGATGGGTCATTATCAAAAGGAAATTCGAATTTAGATTTGAATAGGGTTTTGAAGGGACATTAGGTGGTTCCAAAGTGTCTATTGTGTGAAAATAAGCCACCCATATGATAGTATAGCATGTTAGGGACATAATTTTGACCATGATAGTGCCTAGACAGCTTAGGGAGCCCCTTTACCCATGCATTCTTTCTCCAATTCGAAAATAGAATTGTCGCATGGGTCCTTCCCCATGTTCCCACTAAATCAAATATAGCAAACTTTGTGGGAGACAAGTTTGTAAGAGAAAGTGGCTCGGTGTTTTTGCCAAAATAGTTAGTAGAAGCCTTTTTAGAGAGTCTTGGACAAACTAGTGGGGTCTTCATCCACTCTAACTTTAGAAAAAATTAGGGTTTTTGAGGGAGGCTAAGGGAGCTCTTCATAAACTATCATTGACTGTAACTTGGACTAAGGTTGATTCTCAAACCTTGACCATTTTGTTTGAGCATTCCATAATGAATCTTCTAGTATGGAGTGTTGTTATGGGATCATGTATTGTTATTGTAATCTTTCTATTGTGTTGTGATTGTGCACATTGTGTTTCATGTGTCTTCTTGGTTTTCTTCCTTGATCTTCTTGTTTTGTTTGAATGTTAAATTTGTTCATAGGTGTGAAGGCTTCACTCACCCTTGGGAGGGAAGAGAAGCCTTGGGTGAAGGGGTTAGGGAAGAGAAGCCATTTTCTTAATATTATAATTTGGGGGTGGTAAGTGGAAATTGTGAATCTCGGGGTGATAAGTGGAAATTGTGAAGAGAAGCATGTATGATGCAAGCCTTGTAGAGGCATAGTAAAATTTAATGAGTGCGAATTGCATTGACATGGAAAATCTCCTCTTTGAAGAGCCCACCTTCACACAATGTATTTATGATTCCAATGGTGAATCAATGTGTAAGCCATGGAAGGGATTGTTATGTGTTGTGTTGTGTGTGTTCATGCATCAGCAAATGTTTTGTGTGTGCATCCTATTTGGGCTTTATTTCCCCCACTCAGTGGGTGGCTTCATAGAAGCCTAGGATTGGAGGTGAGCCTCCATGGTTCCATGTTTTTTTTTGTCTTGTAGGTTTTGAGAAAATAGATACTATGAAGATATTTGGGTTCACCTTTGCAATGTTGAGAAGTCAAGTGTTGTGGAGAGACTAATATTTTTCATCCCATCTCATAATGTGTTGTGATGCTAAGTTTTCCAATTATTTTTTCATTGCAATGTGAAAGGGGTTTAATCCCTATTTTATATTGTTACAAATGTGTAAAGTGAAGTTTGAAAATTTTTATATAGTTATTTTTTAAAGAGGAATATTGTAGCACTACCATAGTTGTGTAAGAAGGAGGAGATCAATTCATGTAAAAGAATATCTAATGTTGTGGGAAAACATATCAAAGTTATGTAGATTAGCTCATTGTTCTTGATTAGATTTTTGTATTCAATCAATAAGCTTGTAAAATTCTCACATGAGAGAAATATTTTAATAAAAACTTATTGTAAATCTAATTGTATTCATTTTAAGATTCTTCGATTTTAATTGTTATAATGGAAATAAGAGTTCTTTCATTTCAAATAGGTCATATGAAATAATTCATTTTGTTTTCAATAACAACAATTCCATATGTAATCTAAGCCATAGTAGAAAAAAATTTATAATTAATCTTGTACATTAGTGTGTTAAAACTTAAGTTAGCTTATACCAATAAATCTCTAGACTATATAGGTGTAAGGATTCTCATCAACTCATCATCAAACAAATCACCTTTACATCATAGTTGTTATAGAAGTAATTAACTCCTCATAAGACATAGTTTACAAATTCATAAGGGGGAGTATGTTGTAGATGCATTTTAACTCTCTAGAAAATGTATGAGAATGAGAAATAAATCCATGTCTATTATAGTCCAATAAAATATTCA
Organism: Cupressus sempervirens; assembly: GCA_028749045.1. Taxonomy (NCBI): domain Eukaryota; kingdom Viridiplantae; phylum Streptophyta; class Pinopsida; order Cupressales; family Cupressaceae; genus Cupressus; species Cupressus sempervirens. Next base: position 318,620,579 of record CM053792.1, read on the forward strand.
GAAGGAATATACCTTAGGAGTCCAATACATGGAATAAAAATAACTAAAACATTTAAAGATGAGACTCAAATAAATAATAGATTCCTAAATCATAAACATTGGTAAGTAAGGACTCATATAGGTCCCGTGACCCTTGTGTCACAATTTAAAAAGTTAACAATTTTTATTTTTTGAATAATGTTATGTCAAGGAAAAATGATGGAAGGCCTTGGTAACCACCTCTTAGACCTAAGCAGTATTCTAAAGTTCATCTTTATAAAAAATAATAATAAGAAAGAAAACTTAAAACACTAAAAGATGAGACTAACTAGGTGTCCATGCTTAAAATTAAGCAAATAAATAAATATGATATGAAGGGGACAATGGTCCCCACATTCCCCTAGGCACCTTCATCATTCTTGCAAACTATTGGGCACATTGGGAAAAGACTTACATTGACATATGTCAATAGGGTTTGGATTAGATGCCTCCACCTTAGAAAAAGGTAAATCCACTTTCTTTTTCATTTCTACCCAAGCCTTTTAATCTAGGTACTAAAAAAGGAGGGTGATGGTGCAATGTCACATCACCTTGGTAGGAGGAAAGGAGGGCACATGAGCATAGGCCAAGGAAATTCACCTAGGAGAATGTAGGATAATATGTGTTAGCTAGGACTTAGTTTATTCTTGGGTGCATATATGCTAAAGGGAGGGGGATTGACAAAGGGGTTAGTAAAATAGGAACATAAGTAAATAAAGTTAGGACTTTAGATGGTAAGTCAAAAAATATTGTTCTAGATAAAGTGTAAGGCTTGTTGTAATTAGGTTGTATGAATTCATGGGTTAGTTTGGTTAGTAGATAGTAGTTAGTAGAAATGTATTTAAATAAGTATAGGATTTAAGTTAAAAAAATATTTTGTCATTTAAAAAAAATATTTAACTATTACATTATTGTAGGAAAGTAGTAAGGTACGAATTAAGGGAGTGAATTAGGAGATGTAATAATTAAAATTGTAGTTAAATTTTTTGTTGAATTGGTAAAGTTTGATGATATAGTTAACTTGAGTGAGAAATTTCTTAATGAGGTAAGTGTAGACTAGTTAGTTAGTTGTTAAGTTTGATCACAACCCTTTGGTTGACATATAAACTTAATGAACTTATTTTCATATTAGAAATAATTTAATCTAGGTGTTAGTCAATGCTAAATAGTGATAATTAACAATAAGATTTTAGAGGTAGTAGATTTAAAATGAATAGTATATATCTATATATATATATATTTTAATGGTCAAACTAATGGTCTAGGGTTAGGTTAATAAATTTGAAGTTAATGAAATGACCATGTGCAAGAGCTCATTAAAATTAGTATACCTAAATAAAAAAAAGATTAAAATAAAGATAAAATAATAAAATAAAATGGAATGGGATTGGCCTAAAACTTAATGAGTTAAGAACATGTTATAAGTGCAAAAATGTATATGTATGCACCTACCCACTCTCAAAATTATTAAGTCCTTGAAAATTATATGGATGAAGAATTGACATTTAAAATTAGCATCTGCAATCAATTGAACTATTACAACTATAGTGATATAAAATTTGTCCTTTGTACTCATATACATAATATCTTACCACAATGATAGGATGTGGAATTGAAAAGATAATGTCATCTAGTTTTTAGGTTTTAACTTATATTTACAATTAATGTTAGAAAAGTAATTGGTCTCCCTTGGAAACTTGAAGTGCAAAATTTTGAATGAAAACAAATTCTTCCCATCAACTAGAATTAATTATATCAAAATCCATGATCAAATCAGTAACATCCTATTATTCTTGAGAAAACATGAGTTGTTATATTTCAAACACCCCATAGTTTGATAGAATATGCATAAAAAAGTATAGGTCTATACATATTATCTTGTCGATCGCCTTTCAAAAAAAATTTTCTGGTTGTGTTTTGCCTTGTAAATTTTGGGCATGACATGTGTATCTTTCCTAAAGAAGGCTGCAGGACAACATGTCACTCTATTAAATGATCTATCATGCATCAACAAAGAAGAGATTAGTTTTTGAGTTGATTGAGTTCATCAATATCTAAGAGAAGAAGTTGAGGGTACACACTATTAAAGAGTTTCTTGTTCCTTGGAAAGTTCTACTGATGGAAGACACCACCTGGGAAGGAAAACAAATTTTAAAACACCCTAGTTTGCAATTGCTTGACCTCGAACAAGAAATTTTCAAGATGGGAGGACTATAATATCCAAATCATTAAATAAAATAATAATATTTTTATTTTGTGTTCTTGGTTGATTTATGTATATCTCAGTTCCATCTTTTATTTTTTTCTTCTAGGTGTTTGTTGTTGTGTTGGCACTTGTTGTGCACCTTTGGAGTTTTCCTCAAATGGGGTATTTATGATTGGTGTGATTGATTTTTTTTGTATGTGACTTGAATTATTTATTTTTATTGAAAACTCCAGTTATATTTCTACTCTATTTTCCATATCAAAAATGAAATATCTTCCCCATTTGGCTAATTGTAATTTTAGTAGGACTCATTCCCTCACCTTATTATGCTTTGTTCCACTTGACTTCAAATTTGAAAAGTTGGAGGTTTTATTATATTTTAAATGAATTTTTTTTTTGGCATAATCAATATTAGACATTTTTTTCTTGTTGGTATAACCATAATGTTAGAATGGTTAGATTTTTCATTGCACCAAAAGATCAACTTGTTAATGCCTGATATAACCAATAGTCTTATAGAACTATAAAAGGCAATCAAACTACATTGTGAACCTTGCGAGAGATGTTGGCCATTGCCAAAAATTCCCCTGCTAGCATTAATAGCCATGAACTACATGGATTCAAACCTATTACCAAGCTTTAATACTAATCATTAATCCTCAAAGCTTAAATTACAAGGGGGGTAAATCAATAATCTACTAACTAAGAAAAATCTCAACCTTTAAACACTATCACAATATTAGCTCAATAGTAGAAAATAAAAACATGAACACACAAACACATCCACAAGACAATTAAATACTTGACATAGAGATTTGGTCTCATGGAAACTCAATTTGGGTGGAAACTCATAAGGATCTCTATCACTGAAATTGATTGAAACACCTTATTCATCACACTTATACTCAATAACATACTAGGAAGACTAGGTCAATACTTGAAATCAATGAAAACACAATAACAAGCCATCATGCAACCAAATCTATATCATGGCAACACTAGACATCACCTACCATTACAACATTAGTTATGCCAACACATTCTATCCATTTTATCATTGCATTTAATTTTAAAGAGTTACAATATTGCAACTAAGTGAGGATAATCTACATCATATTCAAACATCACACAATTCACTTTACATCATATTTTGTACAGAGGGAGCAACTAAGTAAGGCACTATGGTCTATAGTTTGTATACCCAAAGAGTTATTGTTGACCATACAACAATATTCCTTCAAGGCATCACCATATGACCTTTACCACTAGATGCCATTTGAACTACTTTGGTTGTTATCTGGAGTGAGAAAACTCAACACTTGTATGGACAACCTTGCATACCATATGACCATTCTTTTCCATACCATATGACCATTCTCTTCGCTCATACTGTACAACATGTTCTCATCCATATGGTTAGACCATACGACCTCACTCATTCTTGAACCTAATTTACACCAAAAAATGCTAGTAAAAATAGGGGGCATCGAAAGGTGCATAATGATTTTGATGCACATTGATGAGTGAGGGACATTACATCATTTTTTTAAAGTTAAGTTTTTCAATGCAAGTTTAATTATTGGACTTTTATTAAGTATAATCTATTTTCCATAGAGTTTTTGGGATGGTGATTTCAAGGAATGAGGGAATGTGTTTGTGGGATGATATTTTTGAGGCCATCTTTAGGGATGACAAAAGGGAGGGCTATGTTAAATATTGGATTATATATATATGAAAAAATTGATAAGGCATTCATTCTTCTGGTATCTACATTACATAATCCTTAATATGCAACAATAAAATAACGTGAGATTTGAATAAATTGGTTTTAACTTTTAATAAATGTCAAAACTTAAGATGTAATGCCCCCTTTTCAGGACATTAGAATTTTAAATACTAACTTTTTAAAATATTAAAAATGACTTTATGGGAGCTTAATGCAAATTGACAAGTCTTTTTAATGTTAAAAGAGGTTTAAAAAGTGATAAAATAGAAAGAAGAGGAAAAGATAGAAATGAGAAATCAAAGGTTTATAACAATGCTCTTTAAACTAACAAAGGAAAGCTCAATTATAGAGGCTTGGAAATATGATTCGATTACTATTGTCTTACAAGCTTGAGAATGGAAACACTAAGGCCCAGAGGCAGTGAACAAAAACCCATTGTTAGTTGTAGATGTCATCTAGGTATCTCACTTTTTCTTAAAATCTTCAATGCTTATTACCTAGTCTTGATGTAAGTTTTGTAACAAGAATTGGAAATATTTAGATTTGATTGAAGATTGAATTGCAACATTCATTTATAAAACTATACTTTTATTTGGGTCTTTTTGCTAGATAATTTGAAATCTATTGCATGAAAATATCAATTTAAATTTCTGTCCAAGAATTTAGGTATAATATCAAGTGGGGATATAACAGTGATTCTTGAGTTGGTTTTCTTGCTAGTCTTTCAAGGTTTTATGAGTGAACAAAAAGTGTAGCTTGATAAATATTGATTTTTTTATTAGGTACAAAACAAAGATTTTGGGCTAATTTCTTGTATGTATATGAATAAGAATTAATATTTGGTGTGGTGGATTGTAATATATAAATCTAGCAAATATCTAGTTTTGGTTGGGTCATTTTTTTTAGTCGCTTTGATAAAAGATTAATATTTCAATGAGTCGAATTATTATATTCCTAAAGTTAGCAATAAAATGCATGAAGGTTTTATCATTGGGAATATTCATATTTGTTGAGGGTTTAATATAATATGGAAAGGAAACTTTAGTTGACAAAAATAATAAAGAGATGTTAACATTAACCAAACTTCACATTGTTGATTAACCAATATTAGATCCAACACCTAACCATTTATTCCATTCATTCATCCATGTTAGCTTGTAAACTTATCAATGAAACATTAAAAAAAAACATCCACACATCACACTATAATACCATGAAATCCATCATGGAAACCTTTGATGAGAGGGAAAAACCATGGTGGGAATTGATACCCACAAGAAGTTTACACTCTTTTGAAATATGCTTTGCTAAAGGCTTGACCCTGTTAGGAGCTTACAATAATGCTTAACTAGGAGCCATCTACTTAAGGGATTTACCTCTATCCTCATTAGGAGATTTACCCTATTAGGAGTAATCTCGCTAAAGCATTTTCCAACTCAAATTAACGAGCCACCCGATTAATGAAATTAACATCAGAGTTGTTAAGGTCCTGCTCACTATTTTAAAAGTGACCTTGTTAGAGGCTTTTGAAATTAAGAACCTATTAGGATTCACTAAGAGAAGTGATCTAAAATTAACACTTAACATTGCTTGTATAGATCCTATTCAATTCACCATCTACATCTTCTTGTAGACATTTAGTTACTAGCTTTGTCTTTCTAATATTTTCACACTCTCCACACTTTAAAAAAATCTCTTCCATATAGATAGAAATCTTAGTTGTTAATAATTTTTTTAATTGAAGATCAATTATATATTGAAAAAATATATATTTAAACATCATATTGTTGTTTTTGATGATACATACATACATACATACATGTGTGTGTGTGTGTGTGTGTGTGTGTGTGTGTGTGTGTGTGTGTGTGTGTGTGTGTGTGTGTGTGTGTGTGTGTGTGTGTGTGTGTGTGTGTGTGTGTGTGTGTGTGTGTGTGTCTGTGTGTGTGTGTCTGTGTGCGTGTGTGTGTTTGTGATGATGATGATGATGATAAGTCATTAACATCAATTTTCAAAAATAAAACATCTACTTAATTATTAACTCACATAGGAAGATATTTGCCCTTATTGGGCTGTGACTTGGAGAGTTACGTTCCCAATGGGAAATGATTCCTCCAAGAAATCACTCCCATTGAGAATGTGACTCCCTCAATGTGTGTTTAGACTATCCTCCACCAATCATACATACATAAACACATACATTTCAATAAAACTTTTAGTATCAACAGCGATTGATAGTTAAGTCTCCAATATTTTCTCTTGTTCTATTTATAGTTCATTGTTCCAGTTTGAGCCCAATTATATTAGAAGAATAATTCATTTATTATTCTCAAGTTTTTTGGTCTGTCAATATCATTCTCATAATCACATAAATTATCAGTCACTACACCATCATATTTGTGAAAGAATTTACATACATAAGTAGTTAGGAGTCAGTAATTCATAAGTAAAGTATGAAACTTAACATGGTATCAGAGCAAGTCTAATAGAAAATCTAAATTAGACTTATCCTGAATACACTATAAAATTATGGAGATTTCATATTCTTTAAAATGGTGAATCACATGAGACTAGAAGACTATAATAACCCCAATAGTGTATAACTTTGTCAAACACAAATTCTTCTTTAATTCACTTGTTTGACATTTCATTAAACACTTTGCAAGAAAGAGATATATTGAATATCTAAATTTTGATTTCTTTCTAAATGATAAAATTTAATAAATATGCTTGTAAAGAACACACCAAACATCTAATAATAAAGATGTAAATGTTTTTGTATAGCAATGATTAGAAATAGGAAAATATGCCTTTACATCAATAAGACATTAGGGCATTAAATTTTGATATAAAACTTTGATATAAATTAGATTGCAATATATTTTTCAAACTCTATGAATGCCCTAAATATCTACTCTAAAACAATGCAAAATGGTGTAGATAAAAACCTAAAATTGCTCAGAAAATATGAATTTTCTTGTAGAAAATCACTATAGCGATGACATTGTAGTGATATAGAAATGGTACTATTGGAAAGTAACTATAGCAATATCCAACTTATTCCTTACTACACAAATCGAGCCCTAGCCGACAAATTTGACACAATAAAAAAACTAATTTGTCTTCTCCAATAGTTGCAACCCTTTGGAAGATATTTCATCACTTTAGTTATGCAAATCAATGGGAGTGTTCATTCCCAATGATCAATTTAGCAACTACGGAAACTCTTGTCTCCACAAGTTATACACAAGAGTAGATGGCAACACATTCGATGCTCAACAACAATGCTACCCTCCTTATTTATTATTTTCATCCAATAGATGGATATCCTTCTAGAAGTAATTAAATAATATTAAATTCCTCCTTCAAGAAGATTCTTTTAATTAATTTATTTAAATTTAGTCACTTTTAATTAAATTAATTAAATATAAAGTCACATTTTAATTTCAATTTATTTAATGACTTTATAAGAAATTAATTTAATTAATTTTTCCTTATTTCTCCACTTAACCTTCAGAGAATGTAAAGGGTAACAATCCAACTAAGATGCTAAAAATATGGGGACATTACAGTCTTCCCCTCTTGAAATTTTTTGTTCCCAAGAAATCTCAACTTTGGATGCTACAAAATTTCTTCACTCTCGCAAGTGGCATCCTGTACTAAAAAGTCCTTCCACTTCACCAAGTACTCCTTGATAGTATGTCTCCTTAAATTCCTCTCCCTAAACTCAATGATAGCCTCTAGTACTAAAACCAATTTCCCCTCACCGTCCAAGGGTGGAAGGATTGTAGAAGGAAAAATCTAGTGTCCTAACACCTTTTTGAGATGTCATACATGAAATATATTATGGAATCTATTCTCTGTCAGCAAATCCAACTTATAAGCCACCTCTACAGCTCTCCTAATCACCCTAAAAGGCCCATAATAACATGGCTTAAGTTTTTTGGCATTACTCTTCTTGAGAATGGAATCTTGGTAAGGTTGCAAAATCAAATATACCATATCACCTACCTCAAAAGTCTACTCAGTCCTCTTTTGATTAGCATACTACTTGTATTGGTTCTGTGCATTAATGATATTATCATTAAGAGCCTTCTCATTGTCTTGGCTCTCCTATAATAAGTATCCAACACTAGGAACTCTACTATTTGATAGTGACAAATCCATAAAATTGGGTGCCTCATATCCATATAATGCCATGAATGGTGACAACTAGATAGACACGTGATAAGTGGAATTATAACAATATTCACATAGTTATATCCACTTAACCCAAGCATTTTGTTTCCCTGCTATGTAATTCCTAATGTATCCCTCCACCCATTCAATCACTATCTTTGTCTGACCATCTGTCTGGGGGTGGTAGCTAGTACTCAAAGTGAGCTTTATCCCACACAATCTAAAGAACTCCTGCCAGATGTGACTCATAAATATGTTAGCCATGTCACTACCTAAGTACCTCTATAAAGAATAAATCTACCACCAATGTAGTAGTGTATGTAGTGTTGATTGGGAAGAAGTGGGAAAAATTTGTAAGCCAGTCAACAATAATGTATATATAGTCTCTACCCTAGGCTCTCAATAGTCTTGTGATGAAGTCCATGGATTTTTACTCTCTAATCATTCTAGCCCTGATCTAAATCTCTTAACAGAATTGGCTTAACAACTATTTTTAAATTCTCTAACAAGGTGGTAGTTTTATTGAACTGTCAAAAGACCTAGGAGCTAACAAGGCCACTCCTAATAGGGTGATTAAATCCTCTAACAAGGTCACACATAATAATGTGTTTTGTAACCTTTAACATGGTTGGCTCCTAATAGGGATCACTTAAAAAGAGTGAAAATATTAACTAGTTGCAATTAGTGGTTTTTCCTAAATTGGGTTTCCACATTAAAGCTTGGTGTCAAATGTTCTCATGTTATTTCTTTTTTGTGTTTGCAACTATGTTAAAGTAATGATAATCATATATAACATATTAATATTTGTATGTTAAGTAATTAATGAGCATTCTCAATGTTTATTGAGTTACAACATTTCTTTGTTTGCCAAGGTTCAATAGAATTTAGTTTTGACAAAATTATTTTGTATCGACATCTACGAGAACTAGGTTATATTTTTGTACTAACATATTCACCCCTTCCCTCTTAGTTATTCTTATATTTCCAACATTTATCACCCTCCCCTAACTCAATAATATGCTCAATACCTCTATTTGGAGGCCTACCTGGTGGTATTTCACTAAAAATCTTGTAGTGCTTAATTATCAATTCTTGTATGTTTGGGTGATATTTTGATTTTTTCTACCCCTGTGATAGCATTAAAGTGCATCAAGTTGTCCACTCAACCTTGTCATGTCTTGAGAAGCTCTCCTTGCATCCGAAAAACATCATCCTAAACCCAGTGTCATTAATGGCCTTAACTACATGGGCCTTCTCGTTTGACTAAAACCTTATCTCCATATCTCCCAAATTGAGAGTGAACTCATGTATATCATGTAACCAAGTCATGCCAAGAAATAAATTTGTATCACTTATGTTAGCAACATAAAAATATGCTTTGAAATCAAAGTTTCTGATCTTTAGGACAAAATATATAATCTCCCTATCACATTTGAGGATGTAGCCATCAACTACCCTCAATCGCATACCCTCAAACTATACTATTTGTATCCCACACCTCTTAATCAATCTAAAGTCAATAAAATTGTGAGTAGCACCTATATCAGGTAAAGTAATAACTTTTTTACCAGCCAATACCCCTCTCATCTTGATTGATCCCTCTTGTTGTACACTAGTGACACATGCCTCCGTAAGGCTACCCTTAGTCTTCTCATCACCTATATCATCTATGCCTTCCTTTTCTTCAATTGATTTGTCATTTTTACGTTGTTGGTCTGAATTTTCAGAATCCTCATAATAAGCCCAAATAACCCTATTTTCTTTACCCTTTGTCCTCAAAGGACATTTGTGGTTCATGTCATAGGGTTCTTTACAATAAAAAAAAAGTTTTTTCTTCCTTAAGTCATTCAATGTCTCTCTATTCAAAAGAGCAAATGATTTATCTTTATTTTCAGCCTTGGTTTTATTTCTCTCATGTTTCTTGAAGAATGGTTTGTCTTTGCTAGATGACACACCCTTTGACTAAAATTTATTTAGTACGGCTTCTTGTTCTATAATTATAGCCTTCTTAATTGCTTCTTGCAAATTGCATGGGTCAAAGGCTTTTACCCAACCCATCAGTGGTTTAGATAATCCCTCAATGAAGAAAACAAGCAATCTCCTATCTAGTGTATTTGGTACCATAACAGATAGCCTCTCAAAATCATTAATGAAATACTCTAATTTACATATCTTTCTCAACTATACCAACTCCCTGAAGTAGACTTCTAGATTCTTCTTATCAAACCTTTCTACCAACCTGTCCATGACATCCTAATATTAAGTCACTTGTTTATGTTGAAGGGTAACCATCCTATGGTACCACCAATCATGTGTAGCTCCCTCTAAATGTAGCATGACATATTTTGTTTCCTCCACCTCTATCATAGGTCTTAGTGCTAAGAAGGTATAAATCCTATGAATCCAAGCTTGCATTGTCATTCTGCTACTCCCATCAAATGTAGTCAAAGCAAGCTTCCCTTTAGTACACTTTAATTCATTATCCTTGCCATGAGGTTTCCTATTTTTTCTGATTGTATGGTAGTTTTCTTTTTTTTTTGGTTCACAAACCTCTCAAAATTCATTCTCTCTCATACCTCTAGTGCCAATAATTCTCATTCATCATTAGTGGCCATAAAGATATTTGTAAATGTCTCATCCTCAGCTTCCTATTGTGGCTCCTATACTAGTTCCTCTCTAACAAAGGTAGGATGTGTGCCCATTTTCCATTTTGAAAAGAGTTCTACGAGCTCTAGGTGATCCTACTACACTCGTGTTGTCCCCTTATTCCTAATTTTGTCTATCTAGTGGGTTCATGCACTCAACCATGGTGGTGAGTGCTTGCAAAGCCCAAGCCATCTACTCTTGTCCTATAACCATTGCTCTAAAAAATTCCCTTGTATCCTAATCCTAGTTGTTGGGTAGGGTTTTTTGAGCTAATCTCAAGTTGAGTGGGAGTTTTGTGCAGAGCATCCTGAATCTTATTTACAGATTGAGATGGCGAGTTCATCATATGGAAGAATGGAGGTGGAGAAATTTAATGGCACTAATTTCAAGTTGTGGAAACTCAAGATAGAAGACATGTTGGCAGATCGTGACCTATGGGAAGTGACTACAAGTGATACAAGACCAGCAACTATAGCTCAAGTAGATTGGGATATCAAAGATCGTAAAGCTAAGGGTCTCATAAGACTTTGTTTAACTGATGTAGTCCTTCTGAATGTTCTAGATGAGAAAACTGCATATAGTTTGTGGGAGAGACTTGCGGCCGTGTATCAGGCCAAATCTTTTGTGAACAAGTTATTCTTGAGGAAGAAGTTATATTCTCTGCAAATGGAGGAAGGTGGATCCTTAACGGATCATTTAAATGCATTTAATCTGCTGGCTGCATAGTTGACATCAACTAGTGTCAAGTTAGAGGAGGAGGATCATTGCTACACACTTTTGTGTTCTTTACCAGATTCATGAGACCATCTTGTGATGGCTCTCAGAAGCACATTAGTCACCTTCAAAATGGATGATGTGGTGTCTTCACTGCTATCAGAGGAGATGCAGAGAAAGGTTTCAATTTCAGAAAAAGAAGCCCTTGTTGTTCATGGGAGATCCATGGAAAGAGGGAAGAAAAATGAAAATAAGTCTGACAATATGGGTAGATCCAAATCTCGTGGGAAGTCAAAGACTTCCAATAAGTCCAAGGAAAAATGTTGGAACTGTGATAAGATTGGGCACTTCTGTAAAGACTGTAAAGAGCCTAAGAAGAAGAAGAAAGCCTCAAATTATGGTTCTAAAAAATCTCAAGAAGATGGTGATGCATTCATCATAGTTTTGGTAGCCCATACATCTGATGATGTGTGGTTGGTTGACTCGGGTGCATCTTTTCACATGACCTCTCATCGAAACTAGTTCTCAAGATATGAAGAGTTCGATGGTGGAAAGGTGTAGTTGGGTGATGATTCTCACCTAAAGATAGTTGGATGCGAAAGGGTCACTATCAAATTTCTTGATGGACGAGTAAAGGGAATCAATGGAGTTATGCACATTCTAGGGTTAGCATGAAACTTATTATCTGTAAGTATGCTGAATGATGTAGGTGTGCAAGTTGTTTTTTCTAAAGATGGATGTAAGATGATGAGAGGAGCTATGGTGCTTGCTAAGGGTACTAGGAGAGGTAATTTGTTTCAGCTTGATGCACACATTTCTTAATGTAATAGTTCTTCTATTTCAAAGAAGAGTATAGCTATCACTTCATCCCCACCATCTGAATGAGCAGTAAAGAAGACTATGGTTAGTGGTTCTGATGGTAGTGCAACAAGTGTACCTAAGGGCACAAACACTTTGGAAGGAAAGCTTCCTGCAGAAAAGACAATGTTGTGGCATTTGAGATTTGATCACATTGGTGAGAAGGGTCTTAGAACCCTGAAAAGTAAAAATTTCATTGAGGGGTTAAATGATTGCAATCTCAAGTTCAACTTTTGTGAACACTATGTATATGGTAAACAAAATCATGTTTAGTTTTACTCTAGTTCTCACAAATCTTCTGATGTTTTGGATCTTATTCATTCTGATGTATTTGGTCCTATAAAAGTTCCTTCAATCTCCAAGTCTTTATTTTTTGTATCTTTCATAGATGATTACAGTAGAAGGACATGGATTTATTTCCTTAAAAGTAAGACACAAGTCTTTAGTTGATTCAAGGAATTTAAAGCCCTTGTCGAGAATTAGACTAGTAAGAAGATTAAGTGTGTGAGAATTGACAATGGTGGTGAGTTTTGCTCAGTAGAGTTTGAACAGTTCTGTAAAGAACAAGGTATCGAGAGGCATAAGAAAAATCTGTATACCCCACAACAAAATGGAGTTGCAGAGAGAATGAACAGGACACTGATGGAGAAGGCTAAGAGTATGCTTAGTGGAGCTAGTTTAGAACAAAGGTTTTGGGCCGAAGCTGTGGCCACTGCTTGTTATCTGGTTAACAGATCTCCTACATCAGCCCTTGTTGGTAAGACACCCATAGAGGTGTGGTCTGGTAAGAAGCCTTCAATTAGACATCTTCATGTTTTCGGTTGTGAAGCTTATGCACATGTTCCAATGGAGAAAAGATCTAAGTTGGAAAACAAAGTTGTTAAATATATTTTCATCAGGTACAGTGCTAGTGTGAAAGGATACAAGCTTTGGGATCCTATGACTAGTAAGGTGTTGTATAGTAGAAATGTTATATTTAGAGAGCTAACATCTTCTCCTATTGTGCTACAAATGATGAAAAAGAAAAGGAAAAAGATGTTGTTCAGTTGCCTCCTATCCCTGAGTAGACTGAACAAGGAGACCATGTTGGGTCTAATGATGAGAAGAGCTCTTGCAGCTATGATAGTTCAGAAGAAGAGGAAGAACAACCTCAACCTCAGCCCTTGAGGAGATCCATGAGAGAAAGAAAGCAACCAAAAAAGTTTGGTTATTCTATGTTGGATTCCAGTTGTGCTTTTGCTTTGATTGCTAACACTGATGAGCCTAGATCTGTGAAAGAGGCTTTGGGCATGGAAGACACAGCTTCCTGGATTGAGGCTATGGATGATGAGATGGCTTCATTAGAGAAAAACAAAACTTGGGACCTTGTACCTTTTCCTAAAGGGAGAAAATCTATTGGCTGTAAATGGGTGTTCAAGAAGAAATTCTGTGTAGATGAAAGTGTTGAAAAATACAAAGCTAGATTGGTTGCAAAGGGGTATTCACAGGTAGAGGGAATAGATTATGGTGAAATATTCTCTCCTGTTGCAAAGTTGACATCCATTAGATTTCTGTTATCTCTTGCTGCATCATATGATTTAGAGATAGAATAGATGGATGTGAAGACAGCTTTCCTTCATGGTGATTTGGAGGAAGAGATTTATATGTCACAATCTGAGCACTACATTGTTAAAGGTAAAGAATCCTTAGTTTGCAGATTAAAGAAATCTCTATATGGTTTGAAGCAATCTCCTAGGATGTGGTACCTTAAGTTTGATGCCTTTGTGTTGTCAATTGGATTTGTAAGATTGAAATTAGATCATTGTGTTTATTTCAGAATTGAAAATGATCGCCTTCTTATTGTTGCATTATATGTTGATGATATGTTGCTATTTGGGAAGGGTAAGGGTATGATTTCTGATTTTAAATCTCACTTGTCAGCACAGTTTGAGATGAAAGATCTTGGGGCAGCTAGGTACATCTTAGGTATGGAAATCAGTAGAGACAGGTCTAACAAAAAACTTTGGTTGAGTCAGAGTAAGTATGTGAAGTCTGTGTTGGACAGGTTTAGCATGGCAGATTGTAGACCACTATGTGTTCCTATTCCTGTGGGAACAAAGTTATTTGTACATGATTGTCCAAAATATCCTAGTGAGGTGGAGGACATGAGTAGAGTACCTTATGCTAGTGCAATTCGCAGTCTTATGTATGCTATGGTTTGTACTAGATCAGACATTGCCCAAGCAGTGGGAGTCCTGAGTCAATTTATGGCTAATCTTGGACGGATACATTGGGATGTAGTTAAGCGAGTATAAAGATATTTGAGGGGTACATTAGATTACTCCATATGTTATCATGGTAACTCTTCTAGATCTCTGCATTTAGTTTGTATTCATGGGTTTGTGGATTCAGATTGGGTAGGTGATATTGACCGTAGGAGATCCACCAGTGCTTATGTGTTCACTATGTTTGGTGGTTCCATCAGTTGGATGAGCAAGCAACAACCTATGGTTGCTTTGTCCACTACAGAAGCTGAGTACATGGCTGCTACTCATGCTTTTAAGGAAGCCATTTGACTTAAGAGATTGTGTTCTGATGTTGGTGTTGATGCAGAACAGATTACTATTTGGTGTGACAGTCAGAGTGCTATTTGCCTTGCGAAGAATCCAACTTTCCATGCCAGAACGAAGCACATTGATGTGCAGTATCACTTTGTGAGAGATATGGTGGAAGATGGAAAGGTAAATTTGGAAAAGGTAGATACTATGAAGAATGTTATAGATGCATTAACGAAACCAGTGGGCACTGAGAAGTTCAGATGGTGTTCAGAGTCTATGGGCCTTTCGACCTATAGTGGTTAGTTCCTGTTATGTTCATGTTGCTCTTACAAGGTGTTTGACAAGTGGGAGAATGTTAGGAATAAGGTGTCTCAACCTTGTATAATTCCTATTCTTATTATTTGTTTTGTAAAATGTATTTCTTGCAAATAATGTTGATGTGTCGACATCTTGAATTGTGTGTAAGGAGATCATGACTAAAACAGCTATGACGGATTCCTATGACACGTAAGAGCTATGTTAGGAAGATTCAATGACAGGTGAAGACATGTGGCAACTAAGATATTTGAGTATTGTACACTCTACCCCAATAGTAAAACCCTAATACGGTTTACCTTTGGGAGTAGCCCTAAAGTGAAGTGCATGTTATAAGCATTTTTAGGGTTGCGAAGAGATGTGATGCAAAAAAGGGGTGTATTTTTGGTACTATGAGTAGCTACTGAAGTCTTCTATTGTTGATCTTGAACTTGCATTGCAAGTGTATTGTAACCTCGTGTTGAAGATAATACATTATGCAGGTTTTGAAGGGGTGAGGTTGTTTTACCGAAAGATTTTTCCCCAAATGCAAATCCTTGTGTTATGTGTTCCTTTCTCTATCTATTTTTTGTATGCATGTTTGGCTGCAATATTATTGTTTACATGATATTGAATCTGTAAGTGTAGAAGATTTTAATAGGATTCACATCATACTTTCCTTATGAGATTAGTGTAGGAAGCTGTTTCCGCACCTAAGTTTCCTTACAATAAGAGGGTGAAAAATCAGATTTTTATAGAATTGTTGCCAAAAATAAATAAATCTTCCAACAAGGCCTAAGGTTTGGTACTTTGACAATAGATGTAGAAAACACATGAGTGGTAATGAAACCTTATTTTCATTCATTGACAAGAGTTTCAAATTAGAAATTAAGATGGGTAACAATGGAACCCTACCAATTGTTGGAAAAGGATCTATTATGGTCCGCACCAAGAAAGGTGAGAAGAAGGAAATACAATATGTGTATTTTTCCTCTAGTATGAAGCACAATTTGATGAGCATTGGTAAGCTCATTCAAAATGGATACAAAGTGCTGATAGAGAATGACAAGTCTGTCATCCATGAAAATGATGGGAGCAAGAACTTATTTGTAGTAGTTCAAATGATAAAGAACATAATGTTTCCCTTGAGGATTGAGACATGTTTCTCATCTCAAGTTGGTGTTGCACCTCCCACAGAATCAAATCTAAGGAGTGTGATTGAAGACCCCTCACGGCTATGGCACCTCAGGTATGGTCATGTTGGCTATGCTAGTTTAAATTTGTTGTTAAATAAAAGAATGGTAGAAAGTTTTCCATATATAGGAAATTCATCTGAAAAATGTGAGGTTTGTATTTTGGGTAAGCAACATAGGCTTCCCTTCAATTCTAGAAATTCTAGGATGGCTAGGTATCCATTAGAGTTAGTGGATACTGACCTAGTTGGTCCTATGCAAGTTACTTTCATTAGGGGGAGTACTTATTTCATGACATTTATTGATGATTTCAATCATAGGACATGGATGTATTTTTTAAAGAATAAATTTTAAGCATTTGTTAAATTTGTAGAATTTCAAGGCTAGGCTGAAAGAGAATATGGACACTTTATCAAGGTCCTACGATCAGATAGAGGAGGGGAGTATAGCTCAAATTCTTTTGTAAATTTTTGAAGAAAATATAGCATAAAGAAAGAGCTCACAACTAGCTATACACCACAGTAGAATGGAGTGGCTGAAAGAAAGAACAGGACAATTGTTGAAATGGCAAGTAGCATGATGAAAGAGAAAGGTATCCCAATTGAATTTTGGGGAGAGTTTGTGGCAACAACAGTTTATCTAATTAATAGGTGTCCTACAAAGGCAATCTGTGATAGAATTCTAACAAAAGCATGGTCACGAGTAAGATGGACAGTTGAACACCTAAGGGTGTTTGGATGTGTTGCATATGCACATGTGCCTGAAGAGAAAAGGTAGAAATTAGATGACAAAGGTGTGAAGTGCATCTTAGCAAGGTATAGCTCAAAATCAAAGGCATATAGATTGTATGACCCATTGAACAACAAAATGATGCTTTCAAGAGATGTGAAATTTTTTGAAAATCGGTTTTGGTATGGTTCAATTGATGAGTCACCGAACACATCAAGTAAAGTGCCAATTATAAGTGAACAGGATGCTGATGAACAACAAGAAGAAGGAGTGGATAGAATAAAAGGAAAGCAACTTCATTCATTACTGAGTGTCAACGCCAAGCAACAATAGTCAAGATTCTGATCCCACACTCTCCTTCCTATTACCAAAAAAGACCAAGAGTCTTAAGGATATATACTAAGATGAAAGGTATGAAGATTATAATGAGAGTGTTAATTTTGCATTATTTTCTCATAGTGATGAAATTTATTTTGAAGAAGCTATTAAGGACAAGAAATGGTGTAAGGCCATGGATGAGGAGATAGATACTATAGAAAGGAATGAGACATGGGAGCTAACTAATTTGCCTCCCAAGAAGCAAGTGATTAGAGTGAAATGGGTCTACAAGACCAAATGCAATGTTAAAGGCAAGATTGATAGGCATAAGGCAAGGCTGGTAGTCAAGGGCTACAAACAATAGTATGGGAGAGATTATGATGAGACATATGCCCTAGTTGCAAGAATGGAAACCATGTGTGCTGTTATAGCAATTGAAACTCAACACAAGTGGAATGTATTTCAAATGGATGTGAAGTCTGCCTTCCTAAATGGTGTATTGAAAGAAGAAGTGTATGTGAGTAGCCACTTGGTTATGAAGTTGCAGGTGAAGAGAATAAAGTATATAGATTGAAGAGAGCTCTTCATGGGCTCAAGCAAGCTCCAAGGGCATGGTACAGAAGGATTGACTCATATTTGATGAGCAATGGCTTTAACAAAAGAAATAGTGAGCCCACTCTCTACATCAAGGCAGCAAATGGTAATGTGTCGATTGTTGTCTTGCATGTAGATGATTTGATTTTTTCTAGTAATGAAAAGGCTCTAATTGGTGAGTTCAAATAGGAGATGAAAAGTGAATTTGAAACGATAGACTTAGGTTTCGTAAAATACTTCCTAAGCATAGAAGTAAAACAAGTGCATGATGGCATCTTCATCTCTCAAGAAAAATATGCAAGAAATATCTTGGAGAGATTTAAAATGCAGAACAGTAAGGCAGCCCCACACCAACAACAGTAGGTCTGAAGTTGAGCAAAGAAGACAATAGAAAAAGAGTGGATCCAACACTATACAAGAGTATGGTTGAAAGTTTAATGTATTTGACTACAACTCGGTCAGACCTAATGCATGAAGTGAGTTTGATTTTCAAATTTATGAAAATACTAAAAGATTCCCATTGGCAAGCAAAGAAAAGGATCCTAAGGTATGTGAAAGGTACCAAAGGATTTGGAATTTTGTATACTACATCAAATGAATTCAATTTGGTAGGTTATACTGATAGTTATTGGGCTGGAAGTATAGATGATAGGAAGAGCACTTTCGGATACATGTTTCATATGGGATCGGGTGCAATTTCATGGGCATCCAAGAAGAAACCTATTATTGCTCAATCTATAGCAGAGGCTGAATACATAGCAGCAAATGTAGCAGCATGTCAAGCAATTTGGCTAAGGAGGATCTTGACAGATTTGAATGAAAGGCAAGAAGATGGAACCACAATTTATTTTGACAACAACTCATTTATTGCATTATCCAAGAATCCAGTCTTCCATGGGAGAAGCAAACATATAGATATCATATATCACTACATCAGATAGTTTGTGGAGAATGAGGATATTAAGATGTAATTTTGCAGGTCTGAGCAGTAGCTAGCAGACATTTTCACAAAGCCATTAGGCATTGGAACTTTTGTAAGCCTAAGAGAGAGTCTTGGTGTAGTTGATTTGGATCAACAGTCATTCTTGTTTGTTTGGATCGGGACAAAGGGGGAGTGTTGGAATATCTAATGTGGTTGTTGTTTGCCCCTAGAGCCAAATGCCCACCTACTGGCCCTGAATGTTCAAAAAATTTACTATGGAAAGGTGAAGTTTTCAAATTCAAAAATGAGGGGGAAAACATTTTGCAAGTAAGACAAAAGGAATGTTTTGATTCATTCATTCTAGAGACATGCAGAGAAGAAGCTGAAAATGTAGAGCAGAGAGAAGTTGCAGAGAAAGTGATCAGCAGATCCAGTTTGTCGCAGGGACAGAGGAAATTTATTTTGTGACTGCAGTTGCACGTGTTTCTTTGTGTCATTTTGTAAGTTCATAGTTTATTTTTTTGTCTTGACCTATTGAAGCAGTGATTGCTCCAGGCATTATTGTAAGCAGCCATTAGAGCTGCAAGTTTAAAGTTTTAAAGAATTGAAGTTGTTCAAGTTTTACCAGTTTAGGGTTATTTTAGAGTTTTCTGATTGAAGCCGAATGCTCCCAAATTTTGTAATAGTTTAAATTAAAGGTTAATAGAAAGCTAGCAGGCATACTTGAATCTATTGTTTTTTAGCATTTGTGAAGTTTATTATTGAATATTTTAAGCTTTGGGTTCTCTGGTTTTAATGGTGGAAAAGTTCATGTTGGAAGTCTGTCACTCGGTTTCCTCTTTATTTGAGTTTTTAACTTCATAGTCATTGCCGAGCTCACTCGGCATTTTCTTCTTCTAGGCTCCTCTCTCCAGTGGCTACCAAGTTCACTCGGTAATCACACCGTGCATTGGCTACCGAGTTCACTCGAAACTTCATCTACCGAGCTCACAAGGTATCCAGTGTCTACTGAGTTGCTCTTCAATTGCTGAGTTCACTCGGCACTCTCTGCCACTCGGTTTATTAAAGTGTCGAGCAATTTTTTGGATACAAGTACTATTTGGCACCATAATATCTAATATTGGAGTTTTTGGCACGACTCATTTACAACCATATAAGATTGGTTTACAGGAAATTTCATGCTAGAGACTTAGTTTTTCGAACTAAATAAAAATACTTCAAAACTGCTCCTTATTTTTGAAACCTCAAGGACTGGCAGGAGAACCTGGATCTAATACCACTGCAATATCCTGCTATGATTATTTTCTCAATTTCGCCACAAAATTAAAACAATAAATTACATGCAACTAAATTCTTTCATACAACAGATTAGAGTGAAAACTACATAAAAATCAGATACCTTGTGTTGCAGCGTACTGTTATGACAGGAACAATCATATTATAGATTTGTGTACGCTCATATATGACATAATGATGGATTAAAACCAATTCTATTTTGAAGCCACGTAAGTATTTTTTCATTTAGTTCAAGTTTTGTTTAATTTCATGAAGAAATGAGGAAGCTATGACCACTTTTGTAAAAGTAGTCTGTTCGGCAATGTTTTTTTCCAGAATCTGCAGTTAGTAAAAATTATGGTACAGCCATGTATGGTCAAGTAAGACCCTAAAAATCGACGTGGAGATGCATTGTGATTTAGCGAAAAAATTTTCTTTTTGCCAGAAAAATTGGTAAGGTCATTTGAGGACACAAACTTATCAATTACTGAAAGTGCTGTTTGTTAAAAGAAAGTTCCTGTCACTGTTAAAACAAGTAGGTTGCAGAAAATTCCTATATGAATTAATTAATTGATTTGAATCAGTTAGTTTGAATAAATTTGAAATGGATTTGGTTAAATGTTTCCAAAACAATCATAAGAAAGGGTTGTATGAGATATTGTTTTAGCCAAACATTAAGTGTGTGATGAGAAATGGATAATGCACTTCATCGGGATTATCTCAAGATTACAACCTAAGAATGGGTTGATGGATGAGTTTGGGATTCAACACAACTCTTCCAAGAATCTCCAGAATAGGCATTTTCAGCTGTAGCAATACAACTCTTCTAGGCATCTCTAGTTGTAGCAACACAACTCTTCCAATTTTTTTAGTAGATGTTGGGACTCCTGCTACACATAAATCTTGTTTTACATTTTTTTTATAGATATATCTTATAATTAAAGTAAATTATGACATGTCACTTAAATAAATAATTATTTTTTAAGTTTGATACATTATGAAGCTTAGACCAATTTATTTGAGAAATTAAGTTGTGAGAATTGAAGTAGAATATCATCAAGTAAGAAATATTAAGTTATTTCTTCAACAGTAGATAAATCCTCTAATAAAATAAAAAATTTGTAAGGTTTGACTCAAGGTGAGAGAGAGAAAGACCATACATGTAGTGTTCATCATGAAAATAACACTGCCCAATATAGTCATCAAATTCAATGTGTGTTGATGTAGAAATTTGACACGAGTGAGAAGCATCAATTGTCACATAATAATTATATATATAGTCGTTAGTGAATGTCCAAATGTTAAGGAGTAATAAAGTCTTTCCATACTGAGCTGCCTAAAGAGAATTAGCATGATTCTTGTGAGAAGCTTGAAAACATAATAGGGATTGAAGAATTGGATGCACTTGAGGCAATGTAACTTTTATTTTGTAACAATGCATCGATACAGGATTGCATTCACAAGTTAAATGTATTAATTTAAACTTTTCTTTTAACATGTAACTGATTCTCTTCTCAATGGTACAACCTTTTGGGTTCATAATGAACCTTCAATTTTTTTCTAATTAATAGCATGGAGATTTTTAAAGTAGGGCTTAAAGTTGATCTGCAAATGAAACTAGCTTCCTACAAATTTTTCTTTTTGCATTTCACAATGTGTTGTCAGCCTTTATTCAAGTGGTCAGAAAAGAAATGGATCAATTGAATTCAAATTTAAACTCTCCTCTTCTACTTGAGTTTAGTTATTTTGAAAGTAAAGTAACTCTTACATTAGATTATCGTGAAGGACCAGTGACAACATTAATTAGGAGAGTAGTAGTGGTGCAATGAAGATCTCAATTGTCTATTTCTATAGCTTCTCTATTTCTTTGGAACTCAATTATCTAAATGAAATCTTTAACAAGTTGGTCCAATAGCAAGATTTAAACAAGATTTCAATCCTATAGATATATTTGGAAAGAAGGAAATCAATCTATAGCCTTACAACTAAACATTACTATAGCTTGGTTTTGAAAGTCTATAGATAGAAGTTGCAACTACAATAGTGTGTGGGCTTTCCTTCTTGGTGTAAAATACAGAAAATGATGTCATGTAAGATAGATTTTAAGATTTTTGAAAACTAAAATCATAGGTCTACAGTTAACTTCAACAACATTTGGAGCTGCTTTTCCTCTTGTATGTTCTATAATTGGAAGTTTTGAAGGAGCACATATTTTCTAATTTATAAAATGCCTCAAAGATATTTGGTCTCTCTTGTTTTGTATAGCATTATAGGTAGAGAGTATATGTGTTTTCAAAACATGAAGGAAAACACAATTGGTTGTCAGTGCAAATGTCATGATCCATAACCTTTCCTAGTTTTCTCTGTTCCCATCATAGATTGGGAGCTTTCTGACAGGGTATAGGAATCCACATTAGCATAATGGAGGGATTTAATTAGAATTAAGTAATTCCATTGTGGGAATTCCTACAATACATGCTATATAGATTAGGCTAACGATTAGATCAATTGTCTCAAACCCAAGTGCAACTATATTTGACTGGAATTTTCATGCATGGGAAAATTCCAACATTGTAAATATCATTGATATGGATATTTAGAGCTCATTTTTGGTAGAAGGTACATGAGATTGTTCTTATTGATCTCTATTAGGGCCTTCACCAAGAGTTGGATTATTTGGAAATTGAGACTATCCATAAAAAAATTATACATCCTCACAAAATTTATAAGATGAATAGCACTTATGGTGATCTTATTCTCTTGGCATCTCATAAATGGCCAATGTGTAAACCAAATATTGTTACAAGGCTATAAAAGATGTTTTTATCAGAAGGAAAGCAATAAGTATTAGATTGATGTGCAACTTCATTGGGGTTATTATGATTTTCATGACATAGAGAGAAATACAAGAGCTAGGTTCTTGGATTACAAAATAGATAATATGTCAATCTATCCATCACCTACTGGTATGTGCCTCTAGAAATTATTGTTAAAATAACATCCAGATCTTTAAATATTAGAGAAAATTGTACAAGAGTATCCTGATGAATAATTTAGATTGAATTTGCTTTCTCATTTTGTGAAATTTAAGGTCAAGATAAATTTCAGTTTTAAAATATTATAGAGCTAAAGCTGAGTCAAATTTATTTCAAGTGAAATGATTGCCGTTGAAATTTCCTGTAATCCACCCTTTGCATTTGATAATTGCATTCCTTTAGTTCAAAGACTCTTCTAGCCCAATCTATGAATAAAATAATGCAGGTAAATCAGTACTATCATATAATGTGGTGAATTGTACACAATATCATTTCTTCTATATTTTGAGATCCTCATGTATATGTTCTAAAAAAATTCTAGTTGAATCTTGTACTTTATGCATTAAGAGAGTTCATAAGAAAAAGTCTAGATCTTTATTCTTTTGATCCCATAGAATCATGCTTATCTTCCCAAAATTATGAATAGAACTTTCTAACATAAATAAAAAAATGGATATTGTAGGCTATCCAAAACTAGGGTGTGGGCAGGGCAAAATCAGCTTGGTTAGCTAGCAAAATGGAAGAAAGATGAAGAAGTAGTTGCATTGGCAATGTCAGTTCATGTTGAGAAGTCATGAAAATAAATAATTATTATGCATAATGGAATATGTATCTTTGATAATATAATTAATGGAAAAGGTCTATTCATCAAAAAAAAAATCCCAACATTGTCCTCAAAGGCAATGAGCTTTAGTTGACATTCCAAGATGCATGCAATACACAACAAATATTATTGAAGGTCTTATAAGCTTGAAAGTGAATGCATATGGTAGGTGCAATGGCCTATTTTTCAACTCATACCAATAATATTTTGTGTTTTTCATGGAATAGAGGTGTATATTTCATCTAAGAGAAGTGTAAATAGGGCTAGGGTAGAATATTAGAAAGGGAAAAATAATGTTGGAATAACTACACTACAAGGATCGTCATAAATTCCAATGAGCTTTCCATTTTGTTGTGGCTTAGTGCTTCTTGGTTGCATGGTAAGGTGATCAAAGGTCATATTTTTCTATATTATTTGAAATGGTCAATAGATTAAATAATTTGGCGGTAGCTAAGGTGACCAAAGGTCATAACTTTCTATATTATTTGAAATGGTTGTTAGATTAAACAAGAGCTACACTAGTATAGTTGGAGTCCTGTCTATCGTAAATAAAAGCATATATTGCAATAATATAGGTGCAATTCCTTTAGATTTTTCTCATTATAAAAATCTCTAGACATTGAAAATTTTACTACAATATGTTGAAAGAAATTTTTCTTAGCTTTATAGTCCTTGCCTGTGCAGAATTAACAAATATGTTCCAAGTAGTGACCATCAAGTGAAGCTTGTAGCCCAATGTGTACAATGATACACTATTTTGAGTGTCAAGTGCCTTTATTGGCCATCTCTTAGTCTTCAACTTGTAACTCATAATAAGCATGATTGTTCCCGTGGTATAATTTATGGCCTGTGGTAATAGCCTTTCTTATCACATCCCTCCCTTCGTGTTATAAGGAATATGCCTTCAGTTTAATCTATCACCTCCATATTTTCACTTACTAATTCCTTTACTTTGATTCCTATGATAGATGAGAATTCTAACCTCAACAAACATGGCCAACAACTAAATTGTAACCCACATCAACTTTAAATAGATCAAAATTAAGCTAGTAGCCAATTTAGGCCTTCTTCACGATTCAAACTAGGTACATTTAAATTGCAACTTTCTAATGATATTATGATATGAGTATTGGTGGTAGGAATGTTTCTTCTATTTCAATTAGACATTCAGAAGTGTTGGATGCACCTAATCAATATGTGGTAAGAATTTAGTGGTGGTATATATATTTAAAAACTGGCCAATAGGAATCTCTCTCTCTCTCTCTCTCTCTCTCTCTCTCTCTCTCTCTCTCTCTCTCTCTCTCTCTCTCTCTCTCTCTCACACACACACACACACACACACACACACACGCACCCACACACACACACACACACACAATCTAAGGGTTAGTTAGGACTCAAAAGTGGGTAAAGTGGGATTTTTAACATTTTAAATTTTACTGTGTAAGTTTTAGTTTTATCAATGCTTAGGATTGAATCCAATAGGAAAAGTTGTTTGTTCTATATTCATCATGTATTAGCATGTATAATATTTACAACATTTGGCCACATTGTCTATGTATAAAATCCATAATACTCATCCATAACAAAAATTGCAGCATTTTGTCATATATGGACCATTATTGTTTACTTAGGAATAATGCACTATTAGACCTCTAATACCTAAGATAGTTCTAAAAAAATAAAATCTCCTACATTTACAATTGAGTAGGGTTGTTGAAATTGTGTGCATGCAAAGTAGCAATTTTCAAAAAAGAAATGTAATTATCAGTTTATGAGCTAATAATACACACAACAATAATAGATACATGGACCATTATTGTTGACTTAGGAATAATGCACTATTAGAGCTCTAATACCTAGGATAATTCTATAAAAGAAAAGCTCCTACATTTACAATTGAGTAGGGTTGTTGAAATTGTGTACGTGCAAAGTAACAATTTTCAAAAAAGAAATGTAATTATAATTTTATGAGATGACAATACACACAACAATAATAGATAACTGATAAACAAACAACCTATTATGAGAGTTTTAGTCAGAAATATGAAACTGTTAAAAATTGAGAGTTTCACTAAAAAATTAAGGAACAAATCAAAGCAATAATAGAATGGCATAGGATACTTGGACATCAATTGATCCCATCCATGGTTGAATGAAGTTTTCAATTTTTGAACTCCTCGTTTGTAGTACTACCAATAACATGAACTATATGCAATAATAAATGAGACAAATTATTTACCTCCACTACTACACATTAGGAAACTAAATTAGCGAGTTAGATTTCTAAGAAATATATTAGGAAATGATAGTGCCATTACTGGGGACAACTTGTAGCATTGATATTCAAATCATTTGTACAACCAATTGAAGGTAATAACCAATATCTTTTCATTTTTAAAAAATGATCTAATTTTCAAGCCAAAAAAAATAGTTAGAAAGAAAAGAAGAAATGTTTCCCTCAGATATGTGGGACTATAAAATTGAATTGATGATTAAATGTCAACAATGATAACCATGAAACTCTAAAAGCTTCCTTATATTGCTCCATGTTTTTGGATAAAAGGTAGTTCTAGCCTTCCAAAAGGAATTTTTGAATGTGATTGCAAGTGTTGACACAAACATAACATAGAAAATCAAATTTAGAAAATAATACTAAGATTATGATGGATTGTGGAAA